>KZ348741.1:0-10582 GCA_002352805.1 Teladorsagia circumcincta | reverse complement strand
TTCTGAGACTGTTGCTTTAAGGGTAAATATGTCAAGTCGAAGTGGAAACTAGATTCCCAAGTAAACAAAGCTGGAGTGTTTCCCTGCGATGGAATTGGGCCAAAAGGATTCTAACGAGCTCCTTTGAAACTGGAACTCCGCATCCTGCGATGGAACCACTGCGGAGTAGCTGATCCACCCTTCGACTTTTTCCGCCTGCACTCCAACTCTTGCAGTAGAAAATCAGAAAACGGCGGCCCTGTGGACGATGTGAGCTCCCGTGGAAACTCGTCCTTCCCCCGAAATTGACTCGTCGCAAGGATGAGGATTCCAGTTCGCACTTTATTAAGCCTCTCAGCAAAAAAATATTTCCTTCCTCTTGAGAACACCTTCTTCACTATGAGCACTACTTTTCTACTTTTTCATCAGTATTTATGAAACTCGAAGGTCCAGCTTTGAGAATATAGAGCTCACCATTTTTTCAACTACCCATGCTATCAAAAACTCATATACCTCACCTGTTACTACAAAATTCTTTACAATTTTGAGGTTAATGGCAAGAGAGACCATGGAGACGGGCATCAGCTCGCATAGCGAGGCAAAGTGATCGTACCTTCAAGTACATATAAGCATTAAAAATAAGGGAAACTGGCAGCTAGCCATTCAAAGACACTGAAGCTTTCAGGCACCTAATGGTTCGCACAGAGTTAGAAATTCTCATTGTCAAGAGGCAAAGAAGAAAAAACGATATGGAAAATGACCTCTGCCAGCCTGTGAGAATAAAACCGTGGAAGTCGCTGAAAAGTTCACCATGTTCTTCGGCTTGTAGGTACCTGAAATGCTAGTGAGCTATAATAATGGCTACATATGGCCAAAGGTAATGAGAGCCATGGTTGAAAGGCGGAGCGGTTTCGATGACGTCACTGGCCATCACTGGACGGAGGGAGACGTTCAATCCACCTAGTATTGGGTTGTCCCATAAGTCCTGTCCGAATTTCGACAATTTGTTCTTTTAAAATTTTATCTTTCTTAAAATCAGTTGATCATAGATATAACCTCTATCATAATCATTGATATGCGTCCATTTCCCAAGAAGCGTCCGGGTGCTCCCCCAGGATGAGTGGAGCTAGATGTGGACGAAGTCGGCAAGGTGGTTTTTGAGGTGGTCGTATTCAATAACTTTTTTTTCCGTCCCTGCTGCTGCTCCAAGGTACTGTGAAGGGGATATTCCGATAGAGAGATGTTAACACTATATGATGGATATGGTATCGATGTCCAGTCTATTCCCCTCGAAAAGGGGTGAGTTATCACTGCAGTGTGGGTTGGGCGTTCATTTGGACAGATGAGTTTCCGATACGTTCTAGGACAGTTCTCTCACTCTCTGCGGCCAACGCGGGCACTGTGCCATGATGGCATTCGCAATGCTTGCCTGCATATAACAGAGCGGTTCGAAAACGAGATACCCACTCAATCTACCAGACCAATAGAAATATCCTCCAAACGTGGTGTTTGGGATTTGATTAAGCTGGTGAGTCCTGGCTGCAAGGTGGCCATCAGGCATGCCCCGTGTTATTGTTGCAGTGGACTCATGACTCATCTCCACTTGTGATCGACTTGCGAAAGTCCCATCTGTGCGTCAGCAAGAGATGACTTCCGCAGATGGTTAGACGCGCTTCTCGGTCACGGTCGGTCAGTGCATACGGTTTCCATCGAAGCCTCATTCTGTAGCAGCCGTTTTTATTCAGATGGCGAGCGATGGTTCAACGGCTGGGCCGAAGTGTCTGCAGTAGATCCGTGGTAGTAGCGTCCGTGTCCCGTTCCATTTCATGGCGTGAGAGGTCTTCATCGAAAGTGAGTGGAGCCTCGGGTTGAGGCTGACTTTCACAGCTCGTATCATCTTTGCCATTGCTACTCATTCATTAGCTCAGTGTTCGATCAGTAGCAGAGACTGAGCAAATTACAGTACTGACCTACACTACTGTCCTGCTTGAAACAGCGTCCATTCGAGGAGCGTAAAGCATTTTGGTTCGTTCTTGCCATTCGTCCATTTCGACTCCTAGTTGCTTATCCCGATGCGGGTTCGATCTTCCAATACCTCCTGGCTGACGTACGAGTTTCACTATTTGACATACCAACATGTTTCGCAATGATGCTGATTTGACTTGAGGAAATTTGAACTTGAACAAAAATCGGACAGGACTAATGGGACAACCCAATAGATCAGGTCACCAATGCTGCGCGATGGATCTATGTGAAACATAGGCTTGAAGTTTGGCTTATAGTTAGGCTGAATCATCGATTCAGCTCTTAGTGTGCGGTGACCCCAATGACGTCATCAAAACCTCTCCGTCCCGCAACCGCTGCCTCGAAAGTACACAACGATATCGTAGCAAGCCTTCAGTACCCAAGTGCTTAAAATCTGAATCGCCCCCTGTCTGCATTATAGAAATTGTACAAAGGATTATAACGAAAACTTTTTGCACCGACCATTGCCTATTGTTTTGGACGTAGGCCTTCACGCGATTCCAGTATCTATTTGGTCCATCAGCACCTATAAGCTTCAAGAACATGATAGAAATCAGTCAAAATAAAAAATCTATCAATAAAAAGCTTGGAAAAAGACGGCACGCAGACACTGTGCGCATGGGGTCTGATCGCATGCACACCTGAAGGGTTCCTGGAAAAGGAAAGGGTAAAGGTCGAAGAAAAGGAAAGTTACGTAATGGAAATTCAGACGGACCCACAAATAGTAAGGGTGTGGACCGGCACCCTATTCACAATACTAGATAAGGCTCAGGATTTTTTAGGAAAGCATAAGAAATAGGTGGAGCAAAGCTTTGCTTGACATATTCAAAGTTGGAGTGGATCACCTCTTGCCCGCTGGTTGTTGCACCGATGCGACTCTCATCGGTGCTACTCTCTTCAGTGCTGACGCCCTCTCTGCCAAAAGGTCAGACGGCGAGAGGGGGAGGCGTGACGCGGCGAGAGCCACTCGGACATTAACCTGCTAAGCCGCTGGGGCCACACTCTTCGCTGCGGAACGCGCATTGTCCGGTACCCTTAGGGACCCAGCCGCCTTTCGATTAGGTATTTTCTTCTTCTTCGACCTCCTACCTTTCGCAGAATCTTCATTCAAGGCTTAAAGTCTCACCTTTGAAAGCGCTTGCTCCCCAAATAGTGGAAAATGACGCCGCCAGTTCTTCCCACATTTCAGACGGCAGGTCCTGAAACTGACAAGACAGAATTTATAAGGAGAAAAGCTCACATTTTATAATATTACAGTTTATAATGCCTTGATTAGTTGAATATAAAGACCTTTGAAGAGGTTCAAATGACGAAAAAAACTTTGCATGGATACCTTTTCTAAATCTGATGTGTACTTCCACACCACCGGTGTCACTAATCTATCCAGTCCGTATTCCTTGATCAAAGTTCGTTCAACGTCCTCCAGCTCATCGTACCACATCAGGACCTGAGTACAAATGCTTCACGGGTTAGCAATTTTCTTATATGGTCCTGTCACGATGGCTAGAGCGCAGACGATTAGAGAACGTGTAGAAGCACTAGGACTAAGCCTTGGAGAGGGGGAGGACTTGCGAGAGAGGGCAGACGGGACCATCAAGTTGAGGCGGTTCGAAGGATCGAGTTCAAGTAGTCCGAGGACAAAGAACAAATGGAACCAACGCAAAAGTAAACTCTGGAATTATTCCAATCGATAAGCATCAAAAAAATCAACTGGCAAGGGTTAATGTTACCCAAAAGCCTGGTAATCCATTGCAAGAGCGACCAGATGGGAAATCATTAGATATGCTTGTCCTCTCTTTATAAACCAGTGTTATTGGTGTATTTATCGGTCGGTCTAATTGTTTGCAACCGGCTCGTTCGTTCGATACCTGAACCCAGAAAATTGCTGGGACATGGTCCCGGTTGGGTGGGGAACCGCCGTTAGGGCGTGTACCGTTGAAGGCAGGACTTGGCTTGAAGTGGGTACGGCAATGGGCGGACCTGGTCACATGGGCGGGGTTCGTGCGAAAGCCTCCGTTATAGTGCCAAAACCACAATTTTGGATAAGCTACAAACCTTCGATTTTGGGAAAGCTTTCGTGATATTTGTGGCGATAGTCCGTATATAGTCGAACATCAGACGTTTCGTATCATTACCGTATTTCACCGGTAGCACCTCACGATCGGCATCGCATTGTCCCATCTGTAAGAAGTGAAGGCTAAGTATATCTATTCATTTTTTGACTCGCTGGTGGTCAAGCTAACCCGAGTGAAGTAGGCTCTGCTGGGGGGTGAGCTAGCCATATGATGTGTTAGGGGTACCCGCCAGGAGACCCGTCGCGCGACGAGATGGCAGAGACGCAGACAGGGCCAGCGAGCAAGTCGTAGTGCACTGTCAATTTAAGGTGAGGTCAAGTAGAGTGCATTATACTACGTCTAATATCGCACATTACACGCTGCGGCTCGTCCGCTTACCCATCTGCATCTCTGTCATCTCGTCGCGAGACGAGCCTCCTGTCGGGTTTCCGATTTGTTAGATTGAGTCCATCGATCGAACATTGAAAGCCAGTGCGCGTTCAGAATATTTTGTATCTGTTTGCTGATATGTAATATGAACTCAAGGGCACGGGTCACGATGGAATCGGTGCGCTATTCTGTACAAACGCGAACAGGAACGCTAGTGAAGAAAGAAGCAAAAGCACCCTGGCAAAATAGCGAAATTTTTCTGGCAAAGGCGATCGTCGTGCGACGGAGAGATAATAGCGCTGCCAGGAGAGGGGAAACGCGAGAGAGCACGTGGCGTGCAAGAGGGTACAGACGGAAAGTATGCTGCAGCTGAAAAATGGCAGCGCCCGCAGCGGTCTAGCGGCATTAGGTTCTTTTTCATGCACTTTCAAGTCACGACAGTGCCAGCACCCCAGTCTAGGAGTCTCGCTATCTAACCCGAGAGAGAATTCTCTGAAGATCTAATTGCGAATCGTGCCTTGAATTAGTAATAGTGGAAGGATAGGTATTCCCAATTTCTCAATGAGGAATGGAAGAGACAAAAAGAATCCCATGCAGTTCCGCTGAAAATCAAGCCCTGCTCAGACAATTGGGGAGTAATGGCGACACTCTGTCATTGATCGAAAAAAGATTACCTGGTACACTTCATCAGCTCCTATATGAATAGCAGGCAGTTGAACCTTTGAGTGGAGCGCCATTACCTAGAAATCTGTACATCGATGGGAGAATGAATAATTACGTGAAAGGGGCGGAGCTCGCAAAAGAGTTCAGGAAGTTTCGAAAAGAGTGACAGTTACACATGAAGAAGTACCTGATGAAGAGAATCAAGGATCAAGGCCAGGGTCTCGTTACTACCAATACATGCCACCTGGAAAAGGTGCATGAGAGCTAGACATGCTTAACCATAAAGTATGGACGAATAAAAATAAGTAAATAAACAAGTAAACAAATAAATAAAAACAAATAGGTAAAAATTCCAAGTAACAAAAGAAGTAATACAAAAATAGTACAACAATGAAATCTGTAATGAAAACATTCGAATAAAAATAAAATTGTACGTGAGAATCTTCAAACTACAATACCACAATTAGCATCAAGAAGAATCCTTACTCAAAATGAATCATCTCTGAATCTGTCCACTTTTTAATGAACTTCCTAATTAAAGCTTAATGGTACCGTACGCGAAATCCGAGCGTTTCTGTCGCTCTCACAAATTGTCACAAATCGATGACCTGACAGCCATCTTCCACGATGAGACCGGGAGGATCAAAAAATTCAGTATATTGTGGTTAATAACCCGAAAAAACGGGAAAACATCACCCGTTTAAATTCCCGCCGCGCAACTGCCACAAATGCTGGCGACGGAAACTTTCTCATTCGCTTCTTGAGGTATCGTCAATGGGAAATCTTATCGGCTTTGTCTTTAGCAAAAACTACTCATTCTTAGTCTCCGAATCCAAAGACACTAATTCAATTTCTTTGATGCGTCATCCAATACGTGACCACTTAACCACGCAATCATTCTACGGCCCCTTGACTCCGCCCACGTGACCGTGCATTGTCATAAAGTGGTTTTCGAAGTTCCTTCCCTTCTGTGACCTCATTTTTCACGTATGAAACTTTGTGCACAGTTTCTAGTGGTCGTAAGCAAATACTTTGTGTGGGAAAAGGATAAAAACAAGTATCCGTATACAATTAGTATAGTTTGTCTTTCAATTCTGAAAGTTCAGGGGAGGGTGTTGCCGTGAATCGCATTTTAGCGAAAAAAAGGTTAAAATCGTGAACATTAGTGACAAACCATAGGAAAGCTGGTATTTTCACGTAGACGGACAAATTCTTTTGTTTTCAATATCCACTCGAGATGTCCAACGGTTTGCACCAGAGGCGTCACCGACAGTCCCAAGGAATGTGCGCTAAATTCACAGTTAGATTAGGTGATATTTTTATTCGATACTTCTCGATCTGTGATCCTCTGGCTCGTTTCCAGTTTATTTTTGCTCATAATCAATTTTGACTTCAAAGGCAACCCCATGACCACGTTTATGTGGAGTGCTCAATAGTGAAGGTAGAGAAAAAAGTGAGCAAAAGGAGCCATAAGAAGCACTAAAATTGCATGCTCAAGCCTTTTGTAAGGGTGGCCATGGTGCACAGGTGAGATATAGCGCGTGAGAAGCGAGAATACGCGTGAGAGCAAGATGTTCGAGAGAGTACAGACACTCGTCTGCTGCGCAGCGGGTGATAGTAGTGGCACTCGTGGCCACTTATCGAGAGCATTGGCAAGGTCTTAACGCCCCTGTTGCCCACTTACACACCTGCGGAATGATCGCCGTATTCACATAGATCACTCCTGCACTGTCTGACTCCGTGAGAAAGCCTTCAATATTTCTCAGCAAATTCTAAAAAGCTAAGATGCTATGGTGCTCACTGTTGTAAAATGTCGAGCACTTCGTCGACGCTATAAGCGTTACCATTTTTGATACGTTCCAAAGCACCCACATAGGGAAACATGTCCTAAAAAAGAACATTTCAACATCAGCTAGCTGAATTTTCGAGGAATTTTAGCGTACCTCCCACTCGATAAGTACACCATCTGCGCCCAAATCGTTGACAACTGTGAGCAACTGTTTGAAGTAATTCGGCCGAGGGGGAGCTCCTAGAAATCGTGGGTTTAGCCACTGAAATAGCTTACCATTGAGAAGGAAACAAACAAAAACAAATCAATAAATAAAAATAAGTAGGTATAAAAATGAAATAAGAATGGAAATACTTCTTTAATGTTCAAGGTTTCGCCGCATGAAAAGTTTAAGGCCGATGTCAGACTTTGCGAATTGCGCGATTCGCTAGCGTCTGCGGTCGCTTCGCGGCCATTGAATCACTCAATTAGCTTGTACCGCAACGTGACCGCGGACGCTAGCGAATCGCGCGATTCGCAAAATATGACATCAGCCTAAATGGGAAAGATTACCCAAATATTCATCGACTTTTAGCCATATGATAGCTTTTCAGACGTGAAAATGTCAAGAGAACTTCGCATGCTCAGAAATCTTGCGCTAATAGGTAATCGAAATTCATCACGGACCCGCCATTTACTTATATTTTATACATTAAATTACAATTATTCGAGGATTCAAGTACCGAATACATAAAGCTGTCAAACCTTTCAAATCGAAGTGGACGAGTGTTTCACGATGGGTCTGTTGACATTGAACCTTGAAAGTAAGAACAAATAATTCTAGTCATGCCTGTGATAAATTGATTTCGAAACTGTCAAAAGAGTCATGAAGAGCCAATAGCGAATGCCCTGTGCTGTTGATTTGTTGACTCATCCGAACGTAATTTATCTTTTGAAGGGCAGTACTCACATATATGGAAAACACAGCAATAATGGCACATATCCGAAGGGGAGTGTTCATGACTTCCACCCAGCGCCTGAAATATCGTGAACTTCAAATCATTTCTCAAACCTTTCACGGTTCATCTGTTGACCGTTAAAAACCGTAGAATTCCATCTTATCTTCACTAGTTATTCGTTTATTTTGTTTTTTTTTTCTTCATAGTATCTGAGGCTGTCAAGTGGAAAAAGCGCTAGTCGTTACAACATCGAACATTCTTTGAAACTTTCGCATAAACCAGTGAACGTTGTCAATTCAAAGAAAGCAATATTTCGAGCCTAAATATTCATAGATTGCGGGTTACTTGTGAACAAAAGAAAAACAAGATCGCAGAATTGATATGGTTTCAGTGAGTGAAATTGGTCACTCGGACAGCTGACTGTTGTGATACTTCTTATCTATTTTTTCTACCTTATCATGAGCTGCTTACTGCGAAACAAGCCCGTGTTTTGACATTTTTGCTCTCTGATCAGATAAATTTCTCAACGTTGGTGTAAAACACGCAAAAAAGGTAGGTAAATATAGCTGTGAAGTCAAAAGAGCGTTTCATAGGCCTTAAGAGTTCTCATAGCTTTATATTACCAGTTGAATGGTCTATGAGTCGCTGTCCCAGCCTATGAGGCTCTCCCTCGGCTACTATTTAATTCCTTAATCGCTTCTACTATGAAGACGCGTAGGGTTGACACGACCTCATCAAGATGAGGAAGCAAACAAAAAAATCGACTAGAGCCCTTGGAACCACATGGGCGTTGGTCGTAAGGGTGGAGTAAGGGTGGGGGCCCTCATTCGATGGATCCTCATCGTTGGCTATTCCTGCGATTCAACGAAGGACGGTGAAGCAATGGCTCTCCCAAACAAACCATGAGAAATTGGCACTTAAAGGCACATTCCGCGATCAAATGAGTGGGAAGTTCCTGCGCTTAAAACTGAATGTGGCTGTGGTAGCTGGTCCATCAGTGACGTGAAAAAAGCGAAAAAAATTGACAGAATCTTCGAAACAAACATTGATTGCTCATTGGTCTCATTTGTTGGTAATGTGGGCGGAGATTGCGTCCCGCCTCCAAGCGGGCGGGACCAACTTCATTGGTTGGCACTTCCTCTAATGCAACAAGGACGGTAAATTGATAAGGTCAACGAATAAGCCATAGAAGCGATGGTCACGGCGCTACGGCTTTAAAGATCTTCAGCAGTGTTTCCTCTTTTTCCATCACTGTGCGCCATTCACCCCGATTACTTTCCTCGCACTATAAAATTTACAGCTGTTTTATCCTTCTTTATTGTGGGATGTGCCTTTAAGTTCACGCCATGGGCCAACTCGCTGTCAAGGCCCACCATGCTTATATGTGGAAGTGAAATTTGTTGGCATCTGAAAGTGGGGATTAATTGGCGTTAAACGATTCATCCCTAAATCATTACCATAGCGAGCGTGATATTTGAGAATTCCACCTTCACTTTCATTTCTTAGCCATTGGCGACAGCGTGGCCCGCCGACAGGCTACACTTTCACACGTAAGAGACTCGTTTTGCTTAATTTGTTAGCCATTTTTTTCGCGTACTAAAGCAACCGATACATTATCGGGTCCGAGAAAACAATAATGAAATTCCTAAAGGTCAATCGACTACTTATGAAAAAATATACCGCAATGTACGCAAAATAACGGTCGCTGTTCAAGTTATCGAAACAAATAGTGTTGTGAGTTATGAAATTCAGGTAAGTCACTGAAATAGTCAATTATAAAGATTTAGTGTAAGCCTCACCCGTACCTGAAATGAATCGGCAGTCGTCTTCGGCCGTGAAATCTTCGTAGATTTAAATACCCTAAAACGTGCTTGTAAGCAAAAAAGCCAAGAAAATTTTGAGCCCAATCGAGAGCGAGACGGAATAAGAGAGAAAAACCACGTTTGGCATGCCTCGGCAAAATAGATCGATCAGGTGGGGTGTGGGGGGGGGGCGGCGACCAGAAGATCTGAGATCAAAGTCTTAATAAACCGATTTCTCCAGTCTGGAAGAGGGGGGGGGGTAGGGGTGCCGCGACTGTCGTGAAGAATCAGCGGACTGAATTTCAAACGAATTATCATAATAGTCTTTGATTTATAGAGACATCTTTCCCTCAGAAGATTTCTGAGCTGATAAGGGCGATTGTAAAGCTGAAACATGTAATCATGTGTGGAAAAGCTAATAACACGGAAAAATGCAGACATCACATGTGCTTTTGTTTGTCACCATGAGGAAATTGCATTTCAGAAAATTTTCAGTGGAAATATCTCCGAAACAACTCACGAATGGTACGGTAGCGAAGGTGCCCAAGCCCTCTTGCTCGGTCCAAGATGGAACCCGCAAGAACCGACGAAATCTCGTGGCGAAGAAAACACAGCATGGGGTATCGGCTGGGTTTCGCTATTTACACCCGAGGCCGTATACCTGTTTATAGGTAGAAATAGCCTCGGGTATAAGCGGACCTGTTCAGAGGTGGGTTGAGCGTTTGCCCTTGGGAAGCACCATCGCTGGCGCCTGACGCCAACACGGGAGAGAATTCCGCGCTATTTCCTTGAATCGAAATCAGATTCATGATATCTGATCTGGGTCGATGTAATAGAGCTACCTACCGGCCAGGTTCAACAGATCATTTTGAAGGCCAGAAATGTTTCTAGGCACATTACGCGGAAGAAAACGTGGCATTCAGTTCTATCTGGGAATAAGAA
>KZ348740.1:17663-29123 GCA_002352805.1 Teladorsagia circumcincta | reverse complement strand
AACTGCGCCTTCCTGGCCTCTTTGCGGCTTCCTAAGGTAAGTTTTCGACTAGTGACACTTCTTATGGTCTTGATTAGGCTAGCGCATCATTTCCAACCTAGAGCATAGAATTTTTAGAACCCTGCTGAGACTGTTGCTTCAAGTTGGCCTATCTCCTCTGTATTTGAAAATAGCCAGTAAACTCAGAGCATTGCTCGAGTACTCCTGCTGTCTCATTGAATTTCGTCCAAGTTGCCACTTCTAGCAGTTCTGTGTACTTTAAGAGACCGCCCATTTTCTTTCTTAATTTTTCATCAAGGCCCTGAGAGGGATGGCACTTTCCAATGTGCCTCGTTATTGCGCTCAAGATATGATGTCCTTTGGGTGAGGACATCCCAATCGTAACGCCAATCGGGCCAGGGCCACTGCACCTTTTTCAAAATTACACACCTAAAATGGGGATTATTAACCGAATGATTTGTAATTTTTCTCATTATATTTTGTATCCTCCAAATCGATCTTCTTTCTACTTTATTTTTCGCTTATCTGGCTTCATCACCTCCATTATTTTTGCCTCCTAATACCCTCCTTCATACCTTGCATTTAGATGACGAACACGAAGTGCGCTGCTTATGTGTTTTCCTCAGAATGCGCCATGCACATTCAAAATTAAATATACAATACATATATATATATGTAATAATAATAATAATGTATGTAATAATATACAATACATGTGTATTACCCATGTATTCATGTAAACCCTTCAGTAAAAAGTTCTCCGAAGGACTTTTTACTAGTGGGTCAACGTGGCACACGTGGTATCTGCGACTCCGCATTCGAATGCTCTTTCTTTTCTCTGACCATCCTCCATTAGCTATGAATTGAAGAATCATTAGTTATCCTACGTTTTTCAGCTGCTTTGTGCAGCCTATTTTTCTTTGTTTTTCTTGGTTTTTTTCACTCGTTTTTGTTTTTGAAGTTGAATTATGGACCTCCTGTTTGATCTAGGCTCGGTTTGCGGTTTTCTGACTTCTTCTTCCACAGTAATCCTTGATCACCACCTGTAATTGGGAATTAAGGGTGCTTTGCTACCGTCCCTGTTGAATGACTATCACAATGATAATCGCCACAGCAACGCGATGATACAGACAGACTGGTCCACAACTATGCCAACCCCAACCCTATTGAAAAAGTCTAATGGCTAGGGTGAATAAGGGTCGAGGAATTCCTCGACCATGGCTCCCTACTATGGAGAAAAGTGTCGAGAGTGAATGTATAGGCGGAGAGCAGAGACGGCTCGCGAGTGACGAGTGATGAATATCTGCGCGGAACAGCGTGACTAAACATGCGGAAATCCTCGACGAGCTGTTGCCATTTCCTCGACCAGTTTTCGCCCCGCTAAAGCTCTTTCTGTTAGTGACACTTACATACATATAAAGGCAATGAGAAAGGCATGATCGAAGCTGATTGCACCAATACTGCGCCTCAATGGAGCTTACTTTCCAATGTTCTTATTGTCCTCAAATCTTTTAATGCTTTACCGTCCCAATATTCGAGTCTTTCATTCGAGTTTTTGAGATTGGCTATGGTCAACTTATCTTTAGATAAAAGTAATGAGTAGCTACACTGGTAAATCGAGACGGTGCAATTTCGAAGGATTCTGTGCTGTGTCAACTGCAATCTTTTGAAATTGTAACGGTCAATCCAATTTTGTTTTTATTTCGCTATGGAGCTCTCCTATTATCGCAGTTATATACGTCATTCTTAATTAGTGTCATACGGCGCAAAGGAAGGAGGGAACGCAATGACGAGGCGGCACAGAATCGCACTTTGGGGCACTGAAATCATGAGAAAAATTTCAAACTTTCAACGAGTTTTTTCAGGTTTACGGGAGGTTTACGGATTTGGATTATTCACTTCTTCATCAATCAACTCCTCACAATGAACATTTTGGGGCTATCGCAAGAGACGTGGGCATAACGGTAGCAAGTTTTCTCTAACCACGTTGAACATCTATTTTTCTATTAGTTGAACATCTATTTTTCTATTACACAACAGACTTGCAACTAGGCAGGGTAGGAGAGACTTCAGGGTGCCTGACAGGTTTTCACATTTCCCAAGGTCCTGCCTCCTCCTAGGCTCAGTCCTGTGGATGCCCCTGTATCTTGCGATTGCGCCCTATTTTGCATGCAGAGTAGTCGCCTTGCGAGCGAATACAGTTCAGTCACATTTTGGGTAACAATGCTTGCCTTTATCATAAATAAGCACTTTAGGAATTGAAGATAATCTTCTAGAGAATCTCCTGTGAGCTATGTATTTAATTAAAAGGATCTTTATTGCCTAATTTGGTGAGCCAATCTTTGGCTGTTGAACGAGCTTTGTAGAATTCTTTTTTGAAAATTCAGACTAGCGTTCTTCTGCAAGGCACCCCTGCTATAGGGGCGGCACAGAACTTGCCGTATAAGAGAAACCTATGAAAGGTGGGTTCAACAGCGCACATCGCCGTGAAGGAAGGTGTTAGGGCGCTTCCTTTTTTCGTTCAATTCCATTTAATTCGATTTGCACGCAAAAATACAGGCTATGGCCTGCTCACACCGTCGGCTCTTCAGTCTCTTGATGACTACTGCTTTTAACTTGGTTACGGTAAACGGGGAAGCTCTCTGTCTTTTTCTTCATAGGTAGAAGATACAAGTCCTGTTCCTTAGAAGAACGGATGGAATGCGTAGAAGTGCCATAACATCACGCAGGTTAAAGGATTTCCATGGACCTACGTCAAACAAGAAGAGCCAGCCGTAAAATTCCCTCGCCTTGTTCCTCACAGCAGGCGTCTTTACCAAGGCCATGAACGTTATTGAAAAACTTAGCCGTATCGTACAGGCCACTAAGCGACGGCTATCGATCTCAACGTGTGGTTTGATAAATTACCGTATCCGCGATAACTCAAACGAAACGGTAGGAGTGCCTAAAAAGAAGCAAGGTGAATGAAGATGCAAAAAGGAGAAGAAATAAAAGCGCATTCCAATGAACTCGACATCGTCCCTAAGGAGCCTTTTATAACTTTTGTTTTATCCCAGTCTTTCATCACCTCATAAGATCAGTGGGGCCGTTAGATTTTTGTGATGAAAAATTAAATATTGTGCAGTTCAATAGCTTGACGCAAATCGAAATATCAATTCGTGATAATGGTTGTGTTCGTGAAATCGTCAAAAAATGTTCTGCATAGGATTTGCTCAAGGGCTGCATCGCGAGGTTGCACATGTACACGCTAAATTGTTAATTTAATCTTAATACACTAGAAAGCAGGGTCGCACACCACTCAATCCAGCCAAAGGTGCGATCAGCTCAAAGTCACACAGCTAGTTGGCACTGGATTCACCTAGGATGCTACGCATCCCGATCCAACCTTACACAACTCCCGCCATACATGTTGTGGACACACGACGTTCGGAAAGCTGCGGCTCTGAGAAAATGGCTCTTCGAATATGCGGAACCCTACTGCTCGCGAAGTAATGGTTACCAACGCTTGCTCCTATACATATCTTCGAATTTGCACATATACCGATTATTGTGGAATGTATAGAATAAAGGCAATTGCGGCCGTTCCCGCATGCGTGATGGCCATGTCTAGATCGAATCTCGTCCAAGCCAATCAGACCTTCCATTTCTTCAAGATAGGCTTGCTTCTACGCAACTCGTCCACAATGATGGAGACGCTACATTTCTTCCGGCGCACTCGCACTTACTGGCTGAATCGTCCTCAAATCATCCTCAAAGACGAGCCCTTTTCGAATAAAACTGCGATGCCATGCCTAGAAGAGATTGATCGACGACGGATGCTCCATTTTCATGCTTCATATAGAGCCTGCCCCATTAGAGATGAAGAGTACTCTTAATCTTCTATGATGCGACAACCTCAAAAGGATAAGCTTTTTTCTAAGCTCAACTCTTTGAGCCAGAAAAAGACGTAATAAGTGGCGTTGTTTTAGAGTAGCGCTTGGCAAATGAGCCGTGCAAGAAAGAGGCTGACCTGATTAACTACACTTGTTTTGCTCCTAGCCTAGGAGATAATCGTCGCCGGCTTCCAAAATGACGTCATCTTTATAGTCATTTTCTTTTTAAATTTCAGAAGGCAAAATCGACTTTATAGGATCCAGTTGTGGTTTCTTACTGAACATCATAAGTCAGTCATGTGCATGAAGAATTCGTGGCCACTACTACCACCGGTAGCCCATGGGTCATATACTGCTCAAGCTGAACAACCTCCAACCGCTTAGGCTGATGAAGTCCCGACATTAGGCTTATTAGGAACTGCAGTAAACTAGAATAAAGTTGCTGCTAACGGGCTATTTTTGGGAGCTTCCAACGTAGAGATGCAGTTTTTCCCGAAGAATCGGGAACCTCTCTAGAAAGCCTGGAGACCTTTCCAAAAAATTGTGGAGAAGCCCTTTCAGGTGAGGTACGCCTCAGTGGCAGGCAGGATTTGAGTTACACAGATGCGCAAAATGCGGACACGGGCTTGATGGCAGACGAAGGAACGGCGATGGGCGAAATATAAGGTGGCATGAAGATACACAGGCGATGCTTTTTACGCACACCAAAAAATCCTCCAGAGAACTTTCTGTTTCCCGTCTAAAGAGCAAATGTGGTGGATAAGGAAGAGCGATCCAGGAATGTGAGCATTTCGACGCTTGTACCGCATTTTTGTGCTAACCAGGAAAGGATGATGGGTCGAAGTGGCCATATACAATGAGACTTACACTGCTGGATGTCTTTTCGGACGCTGATTTCGAATCTGCTTTCCAAATCTGCCAAACGATTATGTGAACGGAGTTATGAAGCAAAATAGCGCAGCGGTAATGGTCCGAGCTCACGGGCTAGAGGTCCCAGGATCGACTCCCTGACGGGTGATTTGACTAAAAATTTGCTTCTAGTGATATTTTTATCTCCGGAACACGAGTATCACACCTGGCTGCTGCAAAAGTCCCGCCAAGAATCGATCCTACGACCTATCGCCTTTTAGCCCGAATCACCACCGCTGCTCTATTTTGCTTCATAACTCCGTTCAGATAATCGTTTGGCAGATTTGGAAAGCAGATTCGAAATCAGCGTCCAAAAACACATCTTACACAGCAGGTCTCATTGCATATGGCCACTTCGACCCATCATCCCTTCCTAGTAAGCACACTGACTCATGAATAGCGTAAAGCCACCGTTCCGTATCGATACTGCCGAGATAGCGGAATGTCATTTTCGAGGGCAGCTTGTGTTTTTAAAATCATCATAGACTTTTCCTTTGCTATCATCATCTCTTTCCAAATCAATCTTGAGTTCTCATGGTGTAATGATATCGTTCCCGTCTGTAAAACATGAGTCCGTGGTTCGAGCTCTAATCGTAAGAAAGCTCAAGTTTTGCATGCAGTGTGGCGAAGCTGCTCCCTTTGAACCTGATTATCTCCCGAACTTATCAGTATTCTTTCGCAATTGCGGACCTCTGGCAGCGATTCGCAACAGCCAGTTTGAGGTTATTTACTGCAGTCCCAGGTCCAATACTTGCGTAGGCCAAATGCTTATTCAATCTATATCAAAATTAATTTTGTCGGAAATCGCAATCATTCCGTACATCAATGGGGTTGGAAAGGAATCATTCCAAATCATGATTCATAGTGTACAGTATATCTAATGTAAGGGCCAGTGGGGATTAGATATTGAACCACTGCTGAACGGTCCGTAACATGACTAACCCTCAAGTTGCTGATTCGACACCTCTTTATCTCAAGAAGAACCATAAGCCGGCGTCAAGCGTGGGCTCTATC
The DNA here is from genome assembly GCA_002352805.1 of Teladorsagia circumcincta. Taxonomy (NCBI): domain Eukaryota; kingdom Metazoa; phylum Nematoda; class Chromadorea; order Rhabditida; family Trichostrongylidae; genus Teladorsagia; species Teladorsagia circumcincta. The sequence continues at coordinate 23,328 of KZ348740.1, read as the reverse complement.
CATGTCTCAGTTGTGGCCAGAATATCTTTGAGATGTTTTAACGATTCACTATAGACGTCGAATGTTGGGACTTCCTAGAGTTTTCCAGCAGCAATAGGTGAAAGCTTGGTTGTTGTGAATTTGCTCTTGTTCGATTCCGAGCCGATCCCTGAGCCGGAGGGCTAACGCTGATTATAAAAATGCCGGACAATTATGGATATATGGTGAAGTGGCAGCAGTCTTCCGGTGCTCATTTAGTCGTTTATGCAAGAGCACTTATTAGATAATGGTGGAGCGGTGACAGTTGGACTTGATAGCAGAAGAAAAATAGTGAAGTACGCATTTTTTTGCCAGCATAAACATCTCCCAAACTGATATTCAGGAGCAGGGTCACTGCGAGCATTCTACCACGGTCACAGCTCTTGGACGAATGCCGCACCGAAATCTGCCTAGGGCGACAAATCTTTTACCCTCGGTGAAATTACACTAGGATCCATCAAATTGCATCAGGGCTGACTATGGAGATTTAAACACTGACTAGTGTTTCGCTTATGAATCGCCACTGACATCACGTGGAGGTGCCAGTAAAGGTCCCGTAGGCGCACTTTATCGAATCACAAATCACTGCAAATTGATTACAACTATTGCAAAAAGGGTGCCTAAGACAGGAGTCGAACCTGTGACGCAGGGTCAGAACATGAAGCAATACTGATCACCATACTACTAGGTCCTTTCATGGTGTTGCGCAGCCAAATTTGATTTCAAAGGTTAGTGCGATTCTGAATCTGAGTCGAAAGCGTGGCTTATTCTGGAAAGTGATAAAGTAGAACTAAGCATTTGTTAATGTTTTGATCGCTGCCGATCTCCTACTTGGCTATCGCCTTCCATAGCACAGCGCTCGATCTCCTTCAGATTGCTCTTTAGAATTTCAAGCAAAGACGACAGGAACACATGTGCATGATTAATTCTCGTGCCAATACATGCATTAAATTTGGCCGTGATGGATTGGCTTGCAGGAAGCTTGGGGCTTAGCTTTATGTCAAGTCTCCCAGTCATTTTGAGGCGTTCCTCTTGATTCTCGGAGCTATGCTAGGCTGTGAAGGTTATAGCTATGTTTGAGTAGAGATGAACTGAAAAGGCGGCAACCTGAAAGCGTTATTTTCAATTGGCGCAGTTTTTCTTTATCTGAAGTTCGTTATCGCTAAAATCTATGAGAGTTCTTGCGCGCCAGATAGAAATCATAGTCGTCTAAATCATGGAGCCCATTTCAGACAGCGTACCGCATGTCGTCAACGATTCCTATCTCTCTCATTCAACAGTGACTTCAACGGCTCATCCCGTTCCGCCCCCTTCAGCTCATCACCGTTTCATCCTTGCTAGCCCTACGACACCACTTTCAAGTTACTACTATTCATAGATTGTCACATTCAGGCCTTATTTATTGCTATATTATTAATAATATTATTATTATTATTATTGATATTAGTATTATTAATATCATTATCATGTTATTATTATGTTATTCACAAATACTATTAAATTTATTAATTAATTGATATTATTATTAATATTATTTAGGAAAGATAGAATGATGGTAAAGGCGCAGCCCTATTTATGGGGAATCCATTTCAATGTCACTCTTACCAACTCATGTCAGTCTTGCTCTGCTTTTTGGGCTGCTTAACTGGTTCAAATCATTTTCAAAATCGGAAATCTAACTGGAAGGCGGTTTAGTTCCACATATAACTGGAAAACTGTGCAAGCAAATACCATCACCCCAAAGTTTCTCAGAAGCAGAGCACTGAAATAGTGCAGTGGCAAATGGTGCCGCTTACCGACTACAGTCCTGGGATCGAAAGCTTTAATGTGCGGCTAGCCCAGGCCACCCAAATCATTTATCACTGTTTGTTTGTTTATTCAGAAGCAGCATTGTCTGGGGTTGTAAGAGCCATGACTCGTACATCGGCTCGCCCCCTGCACTCATCTGTATGGGTCAAACGCTTTAAATGCCAAAACGATTCTGAGGGAAAATGGAATGCGGGGCGCATTTGGAAAGCAATTGGTCAGAAATTTGTCAGTTGCCCAACTTACTCCTATCACGCATGCAAACCAGTGTGACTGGTGTGGAGTTAAAAGTCTGCAAGGTCCCATAGGTATAGGACGTGATACATTAGGTGTTGTACAAAGGAAAAAAATGACTTTGAGCTCTTTTTTCTTTGAACCTTATTCCAACATTGCTTTTTGCGAGGCAAATTTGATGACCTGATTCCGTCTTTTCTCGAATGCCAATATTTTAAGCTTGGCATCAGCTCCTTTATTGAGAGAGACGAGGAGCTCAGAACAGGGCATACAAGCTTTTACTAGTTGCCATTCCTTAGAAAAAGTTGATTTCTCAGTGAATCAAGTCAGCCAACATATTATATTTATCTCTTTTTCTCGCCATTTTATGGATATTGCATATTTGCGAATTTCCACAGATTGACTGAAAATGCGAGTTCTGCTGGACAGTCCTGTTCTAAATGGTAGTCGATTCACTACAGCCGCTTAGACGAAGAGGAGGAGAGCTAAGTTTATTCTAACTACAGCGGAATTTGATAGGCCCTTAGCGAACAGCTACAGTAGCGGTCAAAAATGTTCGCCGAAAACGTACTTCGAATATAATTTTGTTCTCACCTAAACAAATCCCTCGAAGTATACACATGAATGTCCTTTGGTGTTTTTGAGTCCTTGACATTTAAGCATTCAGACATTTGGTAGAAAATCTCCAACTCATTTTGGGTCTTTTTTTTGGGAAAAGAAAAAGAATATACGGAAAACCATTCCGGCGAACACTTTTGACCGCTACTTTATGTCATTTATATCATTTCTTCGGTCGTTCAATTTTTCCCTCTCGAGGTTTTGGTTGGTAAAAAAGAATCTCTACATATATTTCTCACTTTTTTTTCCGAAATTTAGACGTATTCCGGATGTATCTACTTATCTCCTTGTTCTCAGTTAGACATTGATCTCACTACAAAAGCCGTTGAGCTCAACCCCTTGAAGCACATAGAGTGCCCAAGATTCAAAGTGTTTCAGTTGCTTCGTAAACTCTACCCGACCACGTCGCTGAATGTTACTATTTTTGCATGTACATACATTTGAACCCGCTTGTGGAACGTGCTCTTATTCATGAAAATTCCACCTTAATGTGAAAATTCTTTCGCCTTATATTTTTTTCAAAATTTGTGGAGCAGTTTTTTCACTCCATTTCTTTTTCTTGCAGGTTCTGGTCGATCTTCTAAATTTCGAATTCAATTTGGGCCTAGTATGGAGAAGCTAGAAGCTTCAACCGTTTTGAACTGCATTACTAAAAGTACTAGCATGTTTTTGTTGGTAGAAATTTCTCCAATTTTTTGTTCGATTCCAGCCAAACTAGACATCAGCATGTCGGGGTACAACTGGATTGTGGGCTAGTTGCCGAGAGATTAATGTCGATTTGCATAGGTTGGATTTCGATTGGTATCCCGTTACTATGAATTAGTGATAATAGCCAAAGAACAGGGTCAACCGCCTGTTTGAGGGTTGTATTTTGTGATTCAAAAGTCATAGCTGCAGAAAAAGGATTGCAATTCTGTAATAACAGTCACATTTTTCGAAAAAGTAGAAGATTTTCTAGGAAATTCGGAGAATTCCAGGAGTTCAGAGTTCTAAAATCTCCATGCTTTCTCTACATTCTTTCGCGCTGTTCGACCACTTTAGAATACTCGAGTTTGGGAGCGAAATCCACAGGAGAAAGGGATCGTCCATTTTCGCAATTTCTCCTCATGTGACGGGTCACCGTGCCAGAGAGCAGCCGGAAACATCAACGCTAAAAATGTGTAGATGCGAAAACAAGTGGCAGAGTTGATTGCATAACTTTTACGTCTTCAATGTGCGCTAACGAAATGGTAGGTCTATAGTAGCATAACTGCCACACCTGCGGTGCTATCCAACGATATTTTGCAAATATATTGGGTTGTCCGGAAAGTTCCCGCCGATTTTGGTAGCACTGTTTCAATGGCATAGTTCTTAACCTATTTTCAGTAAACTGCTGCAGCTCTGCATATCGTTTTGAAGCGCATTTCTCGATCTATCTAGTGAAAGTGTCAGTTTTGTTTGAAAATAGTTGCCGTCACTTTTCTAAAGCCTTGAGAACCACCTAATCAAGAGGCGACCCCGCATTACTTTACTTTTTCAACCATAGATAGCCGAAGAGAGACGAGAGCAAGTCGTAATATCATCTATGTGTTAGGTCCGACATTCACAAAAACAGTGTTGTGCAGCAATGGTTGAGGTAGCTTTTCCCGAAATTGCGGGAGCCTCGAAGGTGAATTGGGAAGTGGTCGGATACTGGACATGAATAAAAATTAACCAAAGATTTTGACTTAACTAAATCCGCACAGAACGGTAGAAGAGCCTAGTACTGAATTAAATTTAACCTACTTGTGATTTTAAAATAAATGCAAAAGCCGAAAATTTAGAAAAAGTCGACAAGTAGGTAGCGCTGTGAGTCCCTGTTTCCAACACTCATCCACTCTCCTTCTACCCTCTTCTACTAGATGAACGGCCTTTTCCTTGATTGAACTGTAACGTGCAACACAGAAAAGATTCGTGGCAATAATCGACGGGGCTTCCCTGATAACGTTGATCGAGATTAGGGTCAGCAGGTTTTTTAGAGGGTGGATATGCACGGAGGCAGAGTTGTAAACACTTTCACGAAGATTGTGGCAGGTGCGGCTCCACAAGCCCAGACGGAAATGTTGCCGAGGACTCTACTTTCAACAAGGTGTCAAATACACCAGAAACTTCGATGAATGCGCCCAATAAGAAGTATTCAAAAGGGGAATGATTTCTTCACGCGATGTGTCTCGAACCCACACCGCAGCGCTGACAGTTGAAATTGAACTAGATGGGCTACTGAAGTGCGTTGCTAACATCTTACTCACCAAACCTTTTGCATATCCGCTGCCACTTTTCCTACCTTCTGGATAGCTACTTTGAAGAGAAAGCTTCGAAATTTAGGCTGATGCTAAAATGGACTTCACCGGACTTATCGTTTACAGAATTCCGGCGCTTAAAACATTTGTGACATCTGAACACCTATCTTGAAGAGAAACGTACGAGGATTATAACAGCTTTTATTTCGATCGAAAGCGTTATGTTTGGTCCGAGATATGCGCATTTGAATTCAGTATCAAAATCGGCGGAAACATTCCGGACAATCCAATATAATGCTTAGGAAGGGCTGGAGTTGTGTAGTGTGAAGTGTGCTGCTTACCGATGCGATCCAGGTATCGAATGCTAGGTTGTGCGCCGCCCGGGTCAACAAAGCCTTCCATCCCTCCAGAGACGGTGCATTGATACCAGATTTGTCTGGAAGGATAAATACAGTGACTTGTAAGTCGGCTGATCTCCGCAACTGATTTTGTTAGGCTAGTCGCGCCCAACTTCGATACTGCGATTCCAAACGGAAGTAGATTGTGTTGCGCATTCCAAAACGGGTTGATTCACCGATACTTTACCCGTTATCGTTTCATAATGCTGTGGGAAGCAAACTCATGAGCACACTGGTTACACTTTTACGTTGTTAGGAATTTTTCCCACTTAATTTCAGGCCACCAAGTTCAGTTTCACAGTTGCGGCTTAAAACTGTTATGATTAGGTGGAA
>KZ348739.1:0-14017 GCA_002352805.1 Teladorsagia circumcincta | reverse complement strand
TTTATATGGTCGACGTTTATAAAAGTATGCATGTGAAGCCATCTTGTCATGTTCTATCCTTGATATTGTTTGATTCCTATAAAGTGTATATATTTTTATTTTGTACATTTCAAAATCACAAAGATTCGTTGGAAGGTGCACAAAACTGCAAAGATGGCTCGTGATTTTGTGCATTTCCTACACTCAGCTTGGTTGATTCAGATTCGGGTAAGATTGTACCCTCGCCTTCGAAAAGCCAGAAAGTTTCGGGTGCAGACCATATACCACAACTGGCGACGGCCGCGAAAACGTGGCAGTTGACAACGCCGCTTTTTCGCGGCGTCGTCAGTTATGGTATATGGTCTGCGCCCGACACTTCTTGGCTTTTTGATGGCGAGGATATGCTGGAAAAGAAGCGAACTCGTGATGAGTTAACTGAAGAGGTTTTAATCGAGGTATGACGCCCTCTTAGTTACTGGGCTGAATCGAAATACGATTGAACGTTGACTATTCAGTTGTCAGTGCTAGAATCAGTTCTTTTGTTATTGGGCACTCACAAGAGGAAAAGCATTCTTCAAGACATCCGCAAAAGTGGATTGTATTGGAGGGAGAACGTGAACTGGCTTGTTAGGAATTTTCCTCCCAAAATGAGGGATTTTCAAGACCTAAAAATTTTCTGACATTTCACCATTTTGAGCACTTTTCGCTCCAAGCACATTTTCAAAAGCTTGACCATGAATCAAGCGGCTCTGCGATTTTGGACGGAAGTTGGATGCAAGGCGCATTCTGAACAAAACATTCAGTTGCTGCCCCAAATTCCTCTGCTTCTTCGGACTGCTTCCGGTTTCTGAATTGTTAATGAGTTGTTAATAATTTCCATTGGACCAAAATGAGACGATAATCTTATCTGAAGGTGAGGAACACCTTCTATAGGTCTGCTCTCAGGAATGTCCAGCTATTTTGGGTTGCCCTAGCCTTTTGATAATTTTGCGCTCTAATTTTCTCTCGGGGAAAGGCGCTGTGCTGCTTTTTTACCAATGAAAAATGGGTCGCGATTATATTCTGAGGAAATCCTCTCCATGAGTAAAGTGTTTATAGCACGGTCGCTGATAACAGAATTCGCGGCAGTAAGCGACTCGAACTTCTCTTAAGATGCGCTCTCTCACTCATTCCCTCTCCTCACACTGCATCTCCGTTGTACCATGACCGGCATCACAAAAAAAGAGATCCTTAATTTGAGGGCTTCCCTCAGCTCCTCTTGCTTTTTCATCATTGACGAACCCCTTGTTCATTTTCGAGCTTAATAAGATACCATGTTTTTCGCCTGCACCTTTGAGGCAGCTTCTTTTTCACCATTGGACAATCTGGAGTCATTCTTTGTGCTAGCCGTGACGACTATTTCTTTTCTCTCCTTGAAGGTTAAAATTCTCATTCTGTGAAGTTAAGCAATCTCAGAAGCCGCACAGAGAAGTAGTTTTCGACCAATTGAGCAAAATTATGCAAGCGTTCGAACATCACATAGGGGAGCACGTGCCAAACAAATCTTCTTGAGCAGAGATCCGCAGTGGGGGCGTTTTCAAAGCCCATAAGGGAAAGTTCTTCAAATCTTCTTATATTCCTTTTTCCGAGAATCCCAAACAGTTAAAAGGCTGATGCTCTTCAGAAAGTGGACATAGCTCCCGTCTCAGCACTAGACATACCCAACATAGTTCGCCTACATATCCGACTTGACAGTAAGCATGCTTACCATTTCTGAACTTCCAATGCTTGCATTTCTCCCCACGTTCTGAAAAGTTCCTCCCCATGCGTTCTGAGGTACGTTCTTCACCTATGGACTTCAATTCAAAGCAGCTCAGAATAGGACATGAGGCAGCTCAACTGTAGGAGGAGCTGCCAGAGAAGTCCTCACGAATGACAGACGGCGCAATCATTCCCCTGTAGCGATGCTATAGAACCCTGCTAGTTATCTCCTCCAGATTAGTGGATTTCCATCTTCCCAAGCTTCTCAGGAAAAGAAAACCGACGCTTAATAGTGCTTTAACGCGTGCAGAGCCGAAAAACAACCTTGCATCAGAGAAGTGGGACCCCTTCGACCGCTGATTAATCGCTAAGCGTATCTCATCGGTGCTGACCCCATCAGCCGCTCTTTCTGTTAGAGCTAAAGGGTGTGGGGCGGCCAGCGGCGGTAGCGGCGCGGGGACGGCCATGCTAGATCGCCGGGGCATATACCTCGCTGCTAATTGCCTGTCGGTCCGTACACCCTTCGTGGATCCGTCTGTTTTTCCACCATGTAGGTTTTCCCTTCTTTGACCTCCGGCATTTTCGCGGAGATCTCTGTGAACGCTAATTCTCTTCACAGTTCTGTTGGAAAGGGTTCATCATTGCAACCACTGCGTTGGGCAAAGCGGGCTAACACTATTTCATTCGGTTGCAGTACGACGGCCATCTGAGCATCTAGCGGTGTCAGAAAGGAGAAGCGTGAGTCAAAGGAGTGCATGTAATCCAGAGAGTGGATGGGGGATGTGGGAGCCAGTAACGTGTGGCAAAATGTGAAGCGTGCGAGGGCCCTTTAGTCATGAACCGCTTCAGGCAAGAGAGCCCAGACAAGGGCAGCGCATTCACGCGGCTGAAAGGCTTGAGTTTAAAGAGCCCCTAGACCATTTACACTCCTCAATCTCAGAAGACGGCAAAATTGCATAATTTTCAAAATTTCTCTCATACCTCGTGAAGGGTGGCTCATTTGGAATTACAGCGCTCATTTTAGATTTCGCCTAGTAAGACTTCCTTTGTAGGGAATTTCAGGAGGAGGTTAGAAATTGATCCACCCAGTCGGCCTACCTAACGTGAGCACCTTGACCTCGTCACCTTCAGAGGCATGCCCCAGAATCGAATCGGTGTGGTTCTTGCTCACAAATACGAATGTGCTGGTGCAAAATGGGCCTACAATGAGAAGAAGGAAAAGAATCCTCCGAAAACGCTCAGGCTCGCTCACCTTCGTAATCGGCTGAAGGAAGGAAAGACCAAGCGCGGAGACGAGAGTATGAGGCGAGAGAGCGCAACAAATGAGAGGGCGCCAGACAACAACCTGATACGAAAAAAATTTGCAGCTGCTGCAGCGTACTTTGCAAGGCCCTAGCGCTCTTGTTCTGTGATGTGCAAGGGAATGCAACATCTTGATTGCCCTCTCGGGACTATGACCGAAGAGAATCGTTCACACGACTTCTGCCTGGGTTGTGCCTTTGACTCTCGGCCGATGACTGGTTATGCTTGCATGCTTGGGCTGCTTGCTTGCTGTGCTTGCCTCTCGTCGTCATCATCGCCGACACGCGGGGCGTTGATAGGGACATGATCATCGAGGTTGAATATTCATGCATGTGCGTGGCCTTCCATCATTACCTCACTAGTCGCCTTGGAGTCATCACACGCGGTGCTGATGTTGAACTGCGAAATTCAATAAGAGCTAAATATGGTGGGTTTTCCTTTTAATATCACCCTTTTTACACTCAGTTATTACCTACAAGTTTCAGATCGGTTGGACTCATCTTTGTATAAGCACGCTGATCACCAGACGTTATGGTGCTGAGATTTGGGAGCAGATTATGTACGTTAACTGAGGCCAAGTTTGTTTTCTTTCTGCAAGATTGAAGTAGGGCTCATTTTCAGGAGAAAAGCCGGCTTCTCCCAAAAGAGCGAGATCGATGTACAGACTTATTACGATGACACGGAGACGATGCGAATATTCAGAACTGCTTCTGGCGTGCTAGGTTAGTCGCTCCATTTTCAATTAGGTAGACTGAAGGCGAAGCAGATTTCAACGATTAGTTGTGAACTGGTAGTTTCAGGGCTATCAGTGGACGATATGTGGGAGATGTACGGCGAATTTCTCATAACATACGCATGTGAGACGGGATGGGAAAAGATGCTCTCCTGTATGGCTAACAATCTTCAGGTGGGCGAGCCAAGAAAGACCAGAAACGTTGGCAAGAAGGCTGTTCTCGTAAGAACTCGGTAATCGCATGCACAAGAATGTGCTAGTAATGCAGAAAACTTTCCAGCTGATACTAGATAAAATCGGACAGTGCCCTAATAATTATTGAAACACCCTGTGCTGCATATAAGTCTATCACTGTAGGCTGTTTCCTCGGGGTGATTAACATTCTAAACCCCTCAAAATCGATGCTACTACTTACGCGGTACACAACATGTCGTGAGCTGATTACCTAATGAATCTCGAACATAGCTGCACTCTTAAGGTGGAACGTGCAAAACAAATTCATAATCCTCATTTTAGGTTTTTTTTAGTACGAAAGTGGTGTAGTGGCAATTGGCACTGCATACCACGCGCGCGATCCGGGGATCAAATCCTTAGTCATGCATCGTCCATGCCAACCAAGTCTTCCATCCCTCCAGTGTCGCTTAAGAGAGGATTCCTAAACGGTAGATTTGACCTAGGCGATCTAGCATGGTTTACTTTGGGCGCACTTGGCGATCCACGCCCATCGATGATCTGATCACTCGCCGCAGATCTATACGCAACGAGTGATCAAATAGCAGAGACAGCGGTATATTGAATAGGGCACAACGATGGGAGTCGCATCAATGCCGAGATCAAGAAGAAAGAAAGGGGTCTCATTTCTTGGGTTCTGGGACGTTTCTCATGATTTTTCTTCTTCCTTACACCACTCTCCATCCCTAGCTTAATTTGGAATGGGTTGCTTTTTCATTGTAAAATCTGCCTTCAATCGATACCAGACTAGTATACAGACGAAAAGACTGATTTGTACGTCGACTGGACCTGCAAGTCATTGTATAGACCAAATCGCATTCAAATTGCCACTTCGATTGTACGAATAGAAGTAATAGAATGCGTGTCCCATCTTAAAAAGTTATTGATCAATAGCGGATGCTTTATGCTTTTATGTTTTTTATTTAGGAATTCTTGGACAATCTCAACTCAATGCATTACTTCATTGACCAGATCGCGTTCAAATCCGAAATGAGAGGGCCAACTTTCCAGTGCGAGGCAACTGGTGAAGGATTTTTGCGCTTGCATTACTTTTCTCACAGACAGGGTCTTTTTCCGATAGTTAAAGGTGAGTGCTTGAGGCCTAGTTCTACCGTAAGTTCACACATAAGCCATCGTGTAGGCCTTGTTCGCCAAGTATCTCGGCTGCTGTTCGATATGGACGTGAAGCTTACCGTGATCGAACGTTCTCAAGAAAGGCGGAAAAGCGGCATGGTTGAACACGTGGTGTTCTCACTGGAACCCGATGAAGATCATCGGGCTGGAAAACGTTTCGCCTACAAATTCAAACGAGATACTCGCTCTCATGGTGATACAGAGGAAGCGGAGCTAGTGAGTAGTGCATTTTATTTTGTAGAGGTTTTTGCCCGTCCTCCCTCCCAACGAAATGCTCCCTCCGGAGAATTGGAATATTTTATGGAAACACCTCTTGTTTCGGCATCTCCTCCAAAAATCTCTTGAAAATGTTTACCTCCTCAGCCTTGCTGATTTCATAAGCTACACTTTTTCCTCCTTTCTTTCTTCGTCTTCAGTTAGAGTTTGTGGATGAAACGTGACAAACTGAAATAGCCCGGCAGCGCTCGTACTGTTTTTGACACGCCATTCGAGGTCAATTCCGGGTTTCAAGAACTTTTTAGCTTTTATTTGGCCTCGTGCAATTGCTAACGGCGCCTATTAGAACTGTACCCCTGGAGATAAAATCTGCATTCGTAAGCTGATATTGAGGAAGAGAGCAGGATCAATTATGGGGTCACGGGGAATTTTCAAATACGACCCCATAGTCGCAGACCGCAACGCATACTTGACCCTCATGACGATCATGAGCTCATTTGGTTCGAGTGGATTGGAACAAAGAAATAGGTGTAAGGTAGGGAGACAACATGGCACTTAACAAATACACCTTGATAGGACAGGGTAAAAAAAAAGCTTAGGATATCTACGAAATCAGTGTACAAAATTGGGCCTGACTTACGGTAAAGTACGTGATCGCTAACATCCATAAACCGGATTCCGTCCCACGCAATTGGTTTGAATGCTCTCCCGAGCCAAATTATAGAGGTTAGCAAACCAGCCCCTTTGGCGCATTTGCTGGGGCCGTATGCTGAATGTTGGGGACGAGATAGGGTCCCCGATGGTCGATGGATTATTTCAACTCGGTCCTTCAAACCGCCTCAATTTGATGCTTACCTCAGGACTAAGCCTTGGGGAGAGGGCGGACCTGCGGAGCCGTCCTATCTCCAAGGCTTAGTCCAGTGGCCGGGTGCAGCAAGCCCCAAATAGGGGATGGGTTCCCAAAACTCTGCATCTCTGGACTCTTCCCCTATTCTGGACTCAAGAGTTGCATCACCGACAGAGTAGAGACGCAGAGTTTTGGGGACCCATCCCCTAGTTGGGGCTTGCTGCAACCGCCCCTGAGGTGAGCAAACCAGCCCTTTTGTCGGAGCTTGGACGTAGCTGCACCGCTTGCGTCACCACTCTTCAACCGTACCGACCTAGTTCAAGTAGTCCGTCAACTTCGGGGACCCCATTCCCTCTCCTACATTTAGCATACGGCCCCAACAGAAACGCCAGAAGGGCTGGTTTGCTTATCTCCAAATTTTGAAAAGCTATCTCCGGATTTATTATACTTTACGCGCGGTAGTGTAGGCAAAGGCGCTACCTTTTTATGTCCCTTCATAGAAATTCTACCAGTTTGATCTAAACTGAATTTTCGTGCATCGCTCCGAGTTGGATTTCAGAGCATTCCTCTTGCTGTCACTCTGAATGATTTCTCCACTATATTTCCTTATCATATTTGTTTCAATAAACAAATGGTTGTGGAACATGTCGGTGAGTAGCTTACAATTACTCAGCTTCCTGACTAAAATCACTTCCGACAGTACTGGTTTGGAATTCAGATAGTATACGTAGAAGTGCAGAAATTTCCAGCTAAGGGTATGACCAGTCAGAACAAGCTGTTGGATTACACCCTGCAGCGCTTTGTTACAGGCAGACATCTGTTAGTTGAATATGGAGTGGCGGACAAGAAAATGCTAAAACTCAGTGAGCTGGTGCAAATCATTCAACCAGCTGACATCCAGGTACTACACTCACTCTTTTCATTTGCCCCATTGAGGTTGACTTCCAGCAGCTCACACACAAAAATATAATGACATATCTGAACACGCTGTTCATCTTCCAACTGAAACATCACTGTCAACGGAATGAGGTCGAGAAGGGCTCCAGTGAAGCCTTTGTACAGCCACTTTCACTCAAAGGTGAGTCAGTCACATTGAAATTGTGCCGAGACGGACAGTTGAGGTTTTCAGGCCAAATGATGCCCGTGAATGATGGCAACTACATCATTTTCCTCTGTTCACCTCATGTCACTACAGTGAGAGATTTTGTGAATCTGAAACTTTATCTCTCCGATATGCCAATGTACGATGCGACACGCGATCTTGTCATGCTCAACCAGAGCCGAATCTGCCAAATGGAACTCAAGTAAGCTCATCGTTACACATTAAAATCCTGCTTATCCATTATCAACGGATTCCTAGAGGAAATGAAGCACTTGTGCGAGAAATATGAAGTGGAACGAAAGCGCAGAGCTTGTACCTTTGACACCACGACTAAGTGAGGCTAAGGCGCTAAGGCCCCAGGATTTACCATAAGCTCCGCACACCATTATATGCTCCGCCCACAAAACTGCTATTTCGCGTTTCCGTATTTTGCGTTTCCGCTGTTAATAGGGAAACTTGATTCTCGCCATTGTCCGTTTTTCGTTACTGGATTCTTTATCACTTACACTGTTACTTACGAGCGCATTAGCGCCTCAATGCGGCCCCAAACTTCGTCTTGGAGGTATTTTTTATAATGTTTTGGTATGATTATTCCGCTCGACTGTGGAAGCAGTTAGAAAAAGCAAAAGAAACCACTAGAACTGCTGGAAGTAAGGGCTTAATTTCTTGCAATGCTGTCTCCAAGACCAGAGAGACATTGTCGTAACTCAAGTACGACCGGATCCTGTTATGGCATGCACCGGAAGAAAACCACGCTCCAGTGCAGTGATTGGATGGATTCTCGCGGTTCGAATAGACAGGCGCCAACGGCGTGAGAAAACACGCTAACGTCTTTCCGCCTCTCGCTGCGCGCCAATCGACAAGTCAGAGTTGCATCATGTCGTCGCTGTGAATGGTTCCTCCTGTGTAGCCGGTTGCTGAGACGTCTACTTCTTTGGGAGCTTTACGTTCTAAGTCATCAGCTCTCATTCTTCCGCCTTAACATCATCTACGAGCTCGGCGGACCGGCGGTATGCCCCTTCTCCAGTTAAACCCTAGCTGTCAGTCTACCCGACCTTTTCCTCTTTCATTCTCATCCTCTTATCCCCCCCCAATATCATTCTCTCCCTTGCTATCCTATTAACCGTGTCGCAATAACTGTAATATTAGTTGCATTTTCATGTCTGTAGATATTTGTCATAAAAGTAGTAATAATCTCGTGTCCTGTCGTGTAGTAATATATAACACGTTTGGTCGCTCATATCTTTATTGCAGTCCGGTTAATACTGTCATCAGCACATGGGGTTATAAGGGCCTCAACAGCACCCGGGGCAGGCTGCAGCACTCGGCTGCCATCTAATCTAAAGCATTCTGGCGTGGCATTTCCCTTTGGAGGGTGTGTGGACCCTTATAGTAACCCATTCTGCCGTGGCAAAGTGTCCCATCCGCCGATGCAAGCAACATCCTCGGGATGGGTTGGTCGCGACAGATATATAGTCTGAGAGGCACTGGATGCCTGAGTGAGAGCACAGACGAGAGGGACGAGAGGCTGTGGCAGGCAATGAGACACCAAACACGTCTAAGACAAAGCTCTACGGCCTTTGCCACGCACGTTAGAACGTGAGAAGGGCACCTTCTCTACTTTTGTGTTAGCTGAGGGATCAAGCCATGTGGCCGCATTGTGGAGTGTGCCTTTGAAGCAACGCCCCAGCAGAAGGCGTCCTGAAGAATCTATACATTGGGTGGGATTGAGTCGCCCACGTGTAGCACTTATGTGTCGTTGTCGCGGCTCGAAAGTGCGCGAAAATGGCGCCAGGATCTTACAAAGCTGGCTTGTGGCCATTAATCTCAGCTCTCGGACGGTTCACTCGGCTGCATGGTGCTTGCGCGATTGCGTGGTCCTTGCGCAATTGCATGTAGACTGCGCCGCGTTCGAAGGATTGCTGCTTGTTTTTCGACTGGTTTTACTTGCACACATCCTTTAGTTATCGTATTTCATTTTTGTATTGGTGCAAGCTAGTTTAGACAACTCGTCCAAAGCGCCTATCCCTCTTACAGGGAGGAGTAAGGGTAGTCCTCGATTGAAGGCTTTACTTGTTTCTTTTTCTCATTTGCGGTCATTCGGCTTCCACCGTTTCATTATCGACCGCTTTTACACCATCAATCTGGGGTGTTGCTTTAAGCTTTCATTATAGATCCTGAATTTTATCCTGATTTCAGCAAACGACTGGAAGAAACGGTTCGCCAATTAAAAACATTGGCCGAAGATTTGGAGAGGAAAAAAGAACGAACGGAACACTTGCTGTATGAATTCGTACCGCCGGCGATCGCAGATTCCTTACGTGTTGGCAAACCTATTGCCGCTCGTACGTTTTTCGCCTTACTCAATCGCTGATTTCGGGGCCATTTGGATGTGGGGCTATTTTCCGAGTTTCAGAAACTCAACGTAATTTTCTTTACCTCGAAGCTATTATTCCTACATAAGCCGTATCAAATAAATAAGTCTTGTTTCAGAGGAATACAGCGAATGTACGGTCATGTTCACGGATGTACCCGATTTTTCCACCATCAACGGAAGCTGTAAACCTGCTCAGGTAATCCTTTCAGTGAATGAATTGGACCATACCATTACGAGTTCGGTCCACCTACTTTTGGAAGAAGTGACGGAGGCGATGTAGCTGCAAGTGGCGTTCTTGCCACGCGTGCAGTTTGGGGATCAAATCCTTGATCGTACGTTGTCCGGGCAAACCGAGCCTTCCTCCATCTGGGGCCGGGTGCAGCAAGCCCCAACTAGGGGATGGGTCCCCAAAACTCTGCATGTCTGGAATCTTACCCTATTCTTAACCACGAGAGTTGCGTCATCGACAGCGTAGAGACGCATGTCTGGAATCTTACCCTATTCTTAACCACGAGAGTTGCGTCATCGACAGCGTAGAGACGCAGAGTTTAGGGGACCCATCCCCCAGTTGGGGCTTGCTGCACCCAGCCTCTGGCGTGATTAATTTCTACCAGACTTTCCCGGGAGGATAAAAACAGTGATTTGTACATCGGTTGGTCCCCGCAAGTTATTTTATAGGACAAATCGCATTCAAGTGACCACTAACATTCTGAATGGAAGTAGAATGCGTAGCGCATCCTGAAATGGGATTGATCGACACTGATTGGATTCACCTTTATCGTTAGAAGAAGATGGATATGAGTATTTTGTCATTCATTAATTGAATGAGGCTTTCTTTTCCCTCATTGGTGAGCGTTCTCATCAGCTTTTCGACCTTTAAATTTCAGCAACCTTTCTTATCACTTTCTTGCAAACGCTAAGTCATTTCCCAGTCCACCACGCGGCAGAAGCATCTGTGAAAGCTGTGGATAATTTGTTTCTGGTAGCCGTTCATCGCCAGTTATCAGAACTCAGCATTAGGTCGATGAATTTCCAAGTAACATGATCTCTAGGGCAATCTGTAGAGCTCATCGCTGATTCTGACGATGCCTGTTGCGTGCCAGAAATTGGCGCCTATGCATATAGCGGGTTTTAGAAAACGAGGTGTTTTCCGAATGAGTGGGCTCAAAAAAAGCCTACTCAGAATTTTTATACAAACTTCTTCCTTTTCAGGTCATGGATGTCATCGCAACGCTTTTCAAGCAATTCGACGTACTCATCGAGAAATATGAAGTACCATTGTGGAGTTTTTTTGCACCACAAATTATTTTTGGTAACGAGTGATTTTTCAGTGCAACAAAGTTTTGTCATTGCTGGACAGTTACTTGATTGTGAGCGGAGCGCCCAACGTCAATGAGTCCCACGCTGTAAACATACTCAATCTTGCTTTGGGCATTATTTATGCTGGACGAAGTGTGATTGTACCCGAATTGAATCTCCCAGTCAGGGTAGGCAAACATTTTAGCGTTTTTTCCGCTTTTCAGGTACTTTGAATTCGATTTTTGTATTAGTTGAGCTGTTTTCAGGTAAGAGTGGGCATCAGTTGTGGTTCAATCGTCGCCGGTGTAGTCAGCCATGAGAAGCCGAGGTTACTTTTTCCGATAGTAATTTACCACAGCAAATCTCAAGAAATCAAACACCATAGACAGAATTGCTCAAAACTGCGCTAAAATGGGTCTATATTTATGATAGGGATTAATAGGCGCCTTTTTTGCAGCAGATAGAGTGCTCTCGGCGATCTAAAAGCCTCAGTTGACGTTAGTGACCACGCCTCCCTCACAAGCTCCGTCTAACGAGCGGTGTACAGGGTGGCCAGAAAATACGGTAACAAGAACGCAAACGAACACCTCGATTCCCTTAAAGCCTGATAAGCGCACCTGGCTGAAGTTACCCCGAAGAGAAACCTCTAGGCACACCAGCAAGATAGACCGACTGCACGCAAAGCAAATATTGTGCATTATCGGTGCACCATAACTTTCTGAAATTCACGACATTAAAGGAGTGCCAACTCTACTCCCTCATTTCAAAGCAAGTGGACTATTTTACACGGAGTCTACTGAAGACGGTGGGCTGCAGCAAGTATCACTAAAGCATCGATGAACAAAGAAGATCCTAGCACAACCTTGATGTCACCCTACCTACACAACAGGCATGATGCGCTCCCGAGATGACTTCGCTCAGGTATAAATGCAGACAGCGCCCAGTCGGAGAAGTGATGTTGTACTTTGTGTAGTAATTTCCCATGAATGTATTGTTGGTGTCCACATGTGCCTCCCTGGCCCTGTTCCTTTCCATGTCCACTTTATCTTGTTACCGTAATTTCTGGCCACCCTGTATAACGGAGGTGGCTTCTTGATTTTGACTGTTGAGTGCTGTTTTTGGCCGCAGTTCAGGATTGAAATGGTGCCTCGGTAGCGCAACTGGTAGCGCACCAGCCCGGTATGCAAGAACTGTGGGTTCGAGTCCCGCTTGGGGCGGAAGTTTTGTTCATATCCAGCATTCCTCAGCAATGACTTCGAATCGTGAATGTGAATGGGAGCGTTTCCGTTTTTCGGATTGGGCCGTGCACTCAACTTTTATTCAGAATCGTGGGACATTAATTATTTATTGGAGCAAAAAAGGATCCTAGATCAGAATTTTGGACTTTTTATACCACTTAGGCACCACTGGATCGACTTCGGGTGTTTACACTTACGATTTGATCTACACACAAAAATATTGACAACAGAGTAAGAGTTGCTCAATGAAGTAATTTTAACAAACTCCAGAAGGCTAACAGGTGCTATCGCAAGATCAGGGGCATCTGGGACTTATATTGAGGAAAGTTAGGAAACCTGGCCATTTGCAAATTTATTTATTCATTTATCTATTTATTTATTTATTTATTTATTTATTTATTTATTTATTTATTTATTTATTTATTTGTACGTCTATAGAGACGTGCCGTCAGTTGTGGCGGAAAAACGGGCACAAGGCGCATGAACAGATCAATTTTAAAGAAATCCAAAAAATGACATCTGAGTTCCTACCCTTCCCCTCTGATCCTGTTTACGGCAAAGACGAAGATGTTTGTCGCGGTTTTTGAATGTGTTGCCGCCGCAAAGTCCCTGCATTTTGCGATAGCGCCGACAAGTAATTCGCCTCGAGCAGTTCTCGAAAAGAATCTGATTTCCCAGATTTCTAAGTGAATTCTTGAGCAGATTGATGTAATCACATCCAAATCGTCATAGTGAGCGAAATATTGAACTTTTTCACCACTCTGAGTTTCCTATCGTTGCCTTGACTTAATCATTGCGTTTTAAGGTACTGCATATTTGGTCACACGGTCAACGTTGCCAAGCAAATATGCGGAGCCAGTCAACCGGGAAAGATTTTGGTCACCAATTCCGTTCGAACGTTAGTTTGCATTCACCTCATTTTTGATTGCTGATCCCTATTTTTCCATTTCAGGACAGTCACGAAGCATCAGAGCTCACTGTTTGTATTTCGGCAACATCAACCAATCGAGTGTGGATCAATGAAAATGCTTACCCATTTTTTGGAAAAGAACGAGAAACTGAGTGTTTGGGAAATCGTCGGCATCGAGAAAGGTGCTTGTGTATATCTTGTGGCTGAACTCCCTGGAATAGTTCTTTTAGATCCAACTCAATCTATCGATGGTTACAAAGAGTTAAGCACTGAAACGGACGAAGTATGGGAGAAGGTGAAAGCGAATGTGACACGAAAGCAGCAGGTATTTTCCAGGGTTTTTAATAGGTTCAAGGCAACAAGTGTGACGCCTGGGAGGCGAAGCTGGCTTCGAAAAAGTCATTGGTGGGAGTTCGTTGCAAGGCGAACCCATCACGCCCCTTATTGAGTTGTGTGGGTGTGGTTGGATCGCCTACCAACCGCTGTCCAGCAATAATAAATATATCAGAGTTAGCTCCACCTCACCGTCATCGGAATCCTCTGCGATGGCTCTGTACTGTGTGAGAAAAGCGTCGGAGTAAATGTACTTGTGGATGGAGAGCACAGACGGCTCGTGCGTGGCGAGAGTGAATGTGTGTATGGGAGAGAGTGACTGAACACGCGAAACGTCGACGAATACTCGGCTGATTTGCAACTCACACACACACCCATCCCTTGCTAGATAGAATGACACAGGATGACATCGGCAGTCTGCTATGCATTGATTCTCTACCATAATCGTTTGAGTCCTTTCTGAAGGCATGCTCCCAACGCTGTAATGAAGCTGTAAAAACCTATTCACTGTCACGGACTAAAGGCCCCTACCTCTACGCGAACTACCTCTTTTGGCGGTAAACTCCTGTGCTCCTT
>KZ348738.1:13341-27693 GCA_002352805.1 Teladorsagia circumcincta | reverse complement strand
TTCTCTACTTGGTCCTATATAAAAGGAAACGTATCTACAGTAGCGGTCAAAAGTGTTCGCCGAAACGGTACTTCGTAGATAATTTTTTTCTCATCTGAACAATTCCCTTCAAGTAGTGATATGATCGCTCTTTTGTGTTTCCAATCCCTATGTCTCAAGAATTCAAGACACTTGGAAAAAAGTCTCCAACTTATTTTGTCTTTTTTTTCCTGGGTAAAAGAAAAAGAGTGTATGGAAAACCGTTTCGGCGAACACTTTTGACCGCTATTGTATGTCACGGCAATGTATTTGGCTTTGAAGTGAAGCACTACAGAAATCAATTTTGGAGGTTTCTAGCCTTAGCGACGTTCTTTGCCGGTTACATATGATCGCCATTCATAACAGCTAGTTAAGGGTGGATTACTACCGTCTCAGAGTAAGAGGCGGCGAAACTATTGGAAGATTCGAGGGAAGGGTGGGTTGTCGCAAAGAAAAGTAGCCTTTTACAATAGACAAATGTGGATTTAAAATGATTCCCTGGCTAAAATCTCAGTTTCATGGATGATCAACATTACGAGGCACGCGGCTTTGCGATTCCCGCTTCCGGACCGTACTGCCAGGCTTTCGTATGATTGTTACCCCATAGGGAAGTTTCTACAACGATTCCTGTTCGGAAATGGCGTAACCTCTACATAAGGAAACGACCATTTATCCATCTCCATCCGGAGAGTCTCTGTAATTGGCGAACCAAAATGTTTCCTTTCTACTTATATTCCGCTGTAAGTCATGGTCAGCGGCTTGGTCAACCGCACGTTGAGTGGACTGCGAGAAGGTGTAGGAAAACTGGAAAAATCTCAAACATCTGCCAATTTAGTCCCTGTACATACGCCTTCCTTCTAGCCTAGTCTGGTTCTCAAGGGAGAACTCCAATGAACAGGGGAGAGTTTCATGGAATCCCATTTCAAGGAGAGGGTAACCGACAAGAAGCTCGTCGAGCGGCGAGAAAACAGAAACGCAGACGGGTCAATGGACATTTGCAGCGAGTACTGTATGATTTCGCGTCAAATAGAATGGATTAGTAGGTCTCACGTCACACAGCACTTACTGCAACTCGTTCGGACCCGGCTGCGTTCCTGACTTCCATCACGCGATGGGCATCCTGTCGGCCACCCGGTAGCTCCGAATTCTCTTCCAGGAAAGCTTTACACTGGGGCCCGGCACATCGGCTGTTCACGGTCTATTCTAATAAATAATAAGCTTTCCTCTCCATTAGCTATGACCATATCCAAAGTTTCCCTAACTTGCCATGGAAAGGGGATTTCCATCGGTATCCGTCATATTGTCGTCATTGTTTTGTAGAAGCCACGTCATTTTGGGTAAGCTGGCAATAACTCATTAACAAGTTATGTATTTGGTAATTCGCATAGGCCTTATTGCCCACATAGATCGTTAGCTCGCATTTATTCACATCTTACTTAACGATTTATGCAATAAGAAAGAAAGTAAGGAGTATAATTTACGGTTAAATCAATACACTTAGTGGTTCGTTTCGCCTCCACTCAGACGAACCACTTTGTTTTCATCAACACTGGAGGCTCATCGGTGAGGTAGTGTTGATGAAAACCCAAGGGATAGTTAGTATGCGGTGAAATTCAAAAAAGAAAAAAACATAGAAGGAAAGATGCAATGAGCAAGTATACCTAAATAGTAATACAAGTAAACAGTTTAGAAAGAACTGAACAGATCAGAGCAGAAGTCCTATGAGAATAGCATTAGGTGATACAGTCAAGCCATAAATCCATTACGAATTAGCAAGTACATTGCAGCTAGCTGATTGTGCTATTTATAACTAGAAGTCTGCCTAGTTTTCACAAAGATCTCCACCCCTATGCGCCCACGATAAATTTCATCTTTACCGCACTGAGTTGAGTCTATTTTTGATCGCTCTATAAAAAACCGGCGCTAACATAGTTGGAGGGCCACGCGGCGACGCAACGCTCTGTTTGTCTGCTCGTCCAACCAGGGAATGCTTCCAAATTCCCTTGAAACTTTGGATGGGAACCCCGGCAAATCGGTAGAGGACTGAATACTATTATATTAACAGATATGTAGACTAAACTACTACGCTACCTTTTTAGACAAGCTGTGGGCGGTCAAAGTTCGCAAAAAATGCACTGAAAAGATGAGTAGCGGCATCATACTGTCCAAGATTATCTCAAAAATGAATGTCCGCTCCAACGACGTCAGCGCCAAAAAGCCGTTCATGAGGCAAGAGTGCTCTGCAAGCCTATCTGCTTGTTCTCGAACACATTCAAACCCTGCTCATACCATAAACCGGCCCGCAACGGAAACAAGGGTGGTGACACTTGAAACTGACAGACCACACTGCTTCTTCAAAGATGGACCAATAAGCACAGTTATGTAACATATGTGACCTAATGGACCCAACTATTGGCTAGGGTTGCACCAAAGAAGCTGGTTCTCCAATAAGTCTCTTTTTTACGCTACTTTAACTCGAGTGACTTCTTCAGCCTTTGGGTGAAATTTTTAGTTTGCTACTTTGTTTCTTACCATTTTTTCCTCCGTCATGCTGGAAGCACTAAAAGCTCGGTTGAACTGGTCAGAATTCGATCCAGGATTTGAGACTCAAGTCCAGGAGCGTACTTACTTACCGTTGCCACTGACTCCCACACAACCCCTCGCCACTGCTCGCCAAGGCATCTCCCCCTCCGCCTTATCTCTAACATAAACAGGGCCGTGTTCGCTCGTGTAGGCAGGATGAAAATCGGTCGAGGAAACAGCAACGGTTTGTCGAGGATTTCTACGTAATAAGTCACGCTCTCCCGCATGGATATTCACTTTCGCCACCCGCGAGCCGTCTGTGCTCTCCGTGCGTTCATTCAACCTCTAGACTACTCTCGCACAGTAGAGAGCCATGGTCAAGAAACTCCTCGATTTTCATTCATTCTGTGTATGGGAGTCGTTTAGAAGACCTCGCGAGCAGACCGCCAACGCAAAATCCTTCTCTTCAAGTGACGATTATCTTTAAGCAGAAACATTGATATTGATTTGAATGCTGAGTCCATTGAATACTTGGACTAGATAGTTTGAAACACTATGCGACCACAGATACAATACTATTGGTAGCATCCTTGAATATCGCTTGATATACTGAAATGCCAATTTCGACTGGGGATAAATTTGATTGATATTAATCTCATACAATAAAAGATTCTGACTAGGTTTTAACCTCGAATTAAGTCATTTCAGTTCATTTCTAATCATCCAAGCTCACTATTAAATCCTACTCAAAAACAATAAATCTGTTCCGGCTAAGTCTTCAGAATTCTAGGCAGTTCCCATTGTTTTCGATATCCCTTTTCTCCCGTCATGGCTCTTGTGATACTGCTATTAATGGATCACAATCAAAAATGCCATTCACATCCAAGTGTTTTTTAACTGAGAAATGTCCTGGCATTTCTCGACTCACGGCCAATTTCATCAGTATTTAACATATTCTGTATGTTGAGTCCTAGTTCTACACTCTCGAGATCTAAAGCGCCTAACGGTATCGTGTCTCTTTTATTTCGTATTATATACTAATATGATACTATGATATCATTCATATCTTGCTATACAATATTGTACTACTTACAGTAGCCGTCAAAAGTCTTCACCGAAACAGTTTTTATGCACTTCTTTCATCCTCTTGAAAACGCCTAGAGAGTAGCCGAAGGAATTTTATACTGAAAAGCGTGCGTCTTCAAGATTCAAGGTTTCAAAATTTCTAAGGAACGTAGCGTACTGAAATTTAAGCGAATTTTTTGAGTAAGAAAGAATAGTGAGCAAAAAACCGTTTCGGCGAACGCTTTTGACCGCTCTTGTATGGCATCCTTCTATACTATTTGTTTATTATTTATTTTTAATCATCATATATTACTTTTCTATTATATAGTATTTACTATGCTGTTATATTATAACCAAAAATACGCAAAAGCTGTTCAAAAAGTGTAGGGGTTGTGTGGGCGATTCGCTTAGTTTCGCTTGGAGTTTTCTTTTATCGAATTCAACCTGGTAGAGCGGGCACAAAATTGGGGTGCTATCCACACAAGGGTGATGTCAGACTTTGCAAATCTAGCGATTCGCTAGCGAATCGCTGGATACGAGCGTTTTGCCAGAGAATCGAATGTTGCACCAGCGAGACGAACTATGTACCAGTGGGTTGAACTATGTACCAGTGACTCAATAGTGGCGGGACTCAGCGTTTAAAGGAAGCCGCGCTAATTCAAACTGTGTTTACTGTCCAGTGATGCTGTTTGAAATTGGCGAGGCTTCCTTTAAACGTTGGGTCCAGCCACTATTGAGTCGCTGATACATAGTTCGACTCGCTGGTACAAAGTTCGATTCGCTGGCGCAACGCTTGTATCCAGCTCGATTGGCAAAGTCTGACTTTGCCCCAAAAGGGCATCCCGGAGAGTCGGACATCCATGATAAAGCGAGTTAGCGGAAATCGCAAGTACTACCGAAACTGCGCGGTACTGTCGGTTCTACTTTTTAAGACTAGCTAAAACAACCACAACCACATCGTTTCTTTGATTTTCGTGTCGGATAGCTTTACAAGAGTCTAAGATTTTGCTTGTAGTCCAAAAACGACCTTAGATCGGCTATTTATTTATTTATTTATTTATTTATTTATTTATTTATTCAATGCGCGCGTAGGTTGAATGTACAGTTCTTTCACCAAATTTAGCTAAACAATTACGTAAACATGCGGCTCAACCATTCAATTCAGCGGAGCACCTCGAAATATAAAATGACGAAAGTTCACAGTATTCGGCGTAGATTGACCATTTTTTGGGACGCGCCATGTGTTCTACTACCATTTGAGATCGTAGTGGCATTTTAAGTGCCTCACGGCCTTCATATTGACCTGGATGTACAAAATCGATGTCAAGTCAGTGGTTTACTATCACAGAGGGGTTTGATACCGCTCAACCGATCATGGAGGGAGGCTTGCCATGAGTTGACCGAAAAATAATTCTATCCAGGAGTCAACCCTGGGCCATGGGTGGATGTGTGACACCTTTTAATTGAGCTAATCCCCTTCTTCCGAAGCAGTAGCAAGAGTCCACAGAAAATAGTGGATTCGATAGAAAGTGAGAAAATAGATATTCTTTGAGCAATTGTAAGAATCTATTGACTAGGTCATCCCCACAAATTCAATGAGATTGCCTTCGATAGGGTATTTCTATTCCACAAGAAATAGAAGTTTTTAAGTGTTTCTCACTCATGCCCGACCCCGAGCGCTTTCATTCTCGAAATGAGCACAAGAGGAATTCGATCAGTTTTCGTCATGGAGGCCTTTTTCTAAATTTCTTTAGCAGCCACGTCATCTTGCTTCCGTCATGGGCCTGCTTTTATGATCTCATAGCGGTCACGTCTTTTTTGAAGTGCTCGACGTCATGACATTAGAAACAAAAGCAGAACATTCATGGCATGAAACCCTAATGATAGCAAATTGTTGGACAAGGGTGGGACCAATGTCTGTTCCTGCGCTGGTACTTATTTCGAAATTCTCACGAATCTTCTATCAAGGGTGTCTCGCTACGACTCCCCATCACCACTATCAGCGTTGAGGGTGGTCCACCAATACGCTTCCCCCTCACTCTTCCCCCAACCACCACCCGTACTCATGGCTCCGCCCACGTCTTGCCTTCAAAACGGCCGTCGAGCAGGGAGTAAATATCTCCAGAAATTGCGAGCGCTCTAGTTTCTGTATTTGACACATATCTCGTTAGGTTTCAGCCTGAGTCTTCAAACACGATCCCCTCCCCCGCAACCACGACTCGTCAACTCTTATGAATACGACCCCTGCTCGCACTTTCCCAATTTTTTTTTTAACTTTGTTCAACCCTTACTACAATCTCCGGCCGGCATCGCAAATACGACCCCCTTTCCCTTGGTAATGGCAACAAGAAACGGTCCACCCTGGATGGGGAAGTGGTAAGGGCCACTGCATAAGGAGTACGGTGATGTAGGTGTAACAGCAGGGTCAAACAATGACGGTCCCCTTATATCCTCAGAAATCAACGTTGTCGATAGGGTGGTCGAATCAGTCAGCACGATCAATCTCCGCCCCCGATATTCTTAGAATACGACGTCATGGTGGTGGGGGAGGGGGAGGGTAGAGGGAGGCTAAGCACATGCATTACAACTCCTGCATAAGGAGCTGTAATCTACTTCTCACTAGATATTATTTACCAGTTGAAATTAACAAACCACCGTGCATACGGTAGGCCTCAGTGAAGCTACAGCGATAAGCCAGCGCTTCGAACGCCGTCGAATTGTATATTTATTTAGCTCACAAACGAAAGCGGAAGTGGGAAGTGCGCCACTAGCGTGAAAAAAGGAAAAGAAACCACCAAAAACATTGAAAATAAGCCCTCCTTTTTCGTCTAGGCCATGGTGGATTTCAAAAGGAGATAGCAAGGTGACCGATATCTTAGAACCATGTCTTCGACTGCTACTTAAGCTTCCATGTTTGGCGTTCTTGGAACTTCGGCATTTTCCAGAAGTGTAGTTATTACATCTGTGCCTGACAGGTTTTTTTTTGGTGAAATATTTGCTTGAAGATCCAATTAGCTGAGCGCTAGTTCGTGTTAGGCGGATAGGTAGCATTTCAAAAAGTTTCGCGACGCTTTTAGGCCGTTGAAAACGAGAAATTTGTCGGAATTCCAAGCAATATGAATATTCCACCTTAGAAAAAAACCTGCCAGGCACACAAGCGATACCTGCTCTTTTTTTAGCTTTTGCGATAGTCTGGTGATCCTTCCGAACTGGATAAAGCTAAGGGACCGTCGGGATTTGCACCTGCAGATGACGACTTTAGGATGATGCCAGCTGATAAATGCTGATTAGCTTCTTGTCTAGCGCCTATAATGCAGCAATTTCGGCGAACGTTTCTCATTACCCAGCAGACGTACAAATCATGCAAGAGGACATATAAATCCTATGAGAATTCGTTTGAATATTTGCTTTTTTTTTCTTCTTTTCTCTTAATGTTCCCGAATAACGCCGTATTTCACTGTTATAAGAAAAACTATAAGAAAAACAGAGAAAAAGCAGAGGACATAAATTCCCTTCTGGAATGCGCTACGCACTCACTCGACTTCTTCTCAGAATCGTGTTGATGCTCACTTGTTCTCTACGCCAATTATCTGGAACTAGTCGAAGTTGGGTCAGTGTTAGGCCGACTAATTGACAAATTCAAGAAAACTACAAAACCTTTGATGGGATGACATTGTATTCTTTTATAAGTACATCACCTCCTTTTCTTGGCATTTCCATGGCTTTCGTTGGATTATCGTGATATTTGTCATGAAAGTGGTCCCACATTGAGGGAATCTTTTCCGATGTAACTGCAGGACTTTTTTAGGTAATGTGCTGGTGGTTATGCCTACTGGCATTACTCTTCCCAATGGTCACATCATTTGAAAGTTACGAGGGTTATCAAGTTCCTGTAATGCAAAGAACAATCAGGGTAAGACAATGTACTTGCACATTCTACGTCTCATTTTGGTATCGATATCAGAAGTCGCAAATAAGACCCCTCGGTTGGTACTTGGCCAAAACGGTTGACCCCACCTGAGGGACGCCAACAGTCGTACTTCTTGGGCACAGGCTGGATCCACCACCTTAGCCATGTGAGGCTCGAATTCGTGAAGCAGCTGTGGTGGACATTGATACCGGCCTTCGGTGCGCCTTTGCTGCAACTCCCAGTGCTTTATAGAAGGAAGCCATTCTGAGACGGTACAGGGTATTAAGTGCGCCCCCCCCCCCCCTCAGGACCACGTACAGCTCCAGTCGCCGTTCGTTTATCTTATGCGTGAGAAGTAAAGCTGCCCAAGCGTTTGGATCGAGTGGTATGGAAGGGATGGAGCACACCTCTGATTTGTTGTGGGTGCGATTATGGCGTATTCACAAAGAGAAAAGAATAGTGAAATCCAAAAATCAACCAACGGTTCTATTCAGTAAGGGAGGCATGTGGTGAGACAGTTCATATCGGCTAAAATCATCCAGTTTTTCGCATGAGAGGGAAGCTCCGGGGTGGGTGTAAAAGCGAAAGCGAAATGACTGATGCGTCCCAGGTGTTCCCTCGTCTTGCAGAAATTAAAATTTCTGTAAGGAGCAGCGTCAGTCGCACCACATGCCACCGCTTTCGAGAACGCTCCGCTCGCCGCAGGTGGATCTCCCTCATTCGACATGAAAACTCACCTGCACATCTTCTCCCCTTTTCCCTCTGTTTCTAGGCCATTTTGGAAACATACTCGCATCCCCTCCCCCTCTCCCCCTTTACTGGATGAGACTCTTAACCCATATGGAAATTGGAAAAAAGCTGTTTGGAAAAATTTGGAAATTTCATGTTCTTATTTGTAGAATGAATAATATTGGAAATTTCGAATATTTATTTGTAGGCTTTCCCGTACTCAGTCAGTCTAAACGAGATACTTGGTGATAACCGACGGCTGTACGGAATCCGAGACGACGATTTGTCATCTATCATAGATCAGTTGAACAATGGTAACCTTCAACGACGGCGGAGAGATGGACATCCATATAAAAGTCAGTTTAAAGAAGTTGCCATGTACGGCTTTGAATGAACCTCGGCATTGTATAGTTCTAATTTTCTTCTATTAAACACAACACGAGGTTGGCATAGAATCTTTATCGGTTGAGGTCCTAGCTCAAGAATCAGAAACGTCTGCACGGAAAACCCTCGAGGCGTTTTGGATTCAACTCAACAACCCCAAGATGAATCAGAGGGAAGAAGGCTTAATGATAACGAGGAAGTTGAGACCTTATATAAGGTTGGCCTTCCAATAGTGACTCTCATTTGGATAGAGTCCGGATTGCAACTGGTGTGCGGTTCGTGGCTGTTCTACGATTCCGGACTGTACAGCGGTAAGTGGTCCGTCTTGGGGCTAGTGATGTTTTGTTAGACTTTGAACTTGTAGGAGGTAGTGGCAACGTTTGGTCGGATTGTCATAAATGGAATAGACTTTTGCAGGCTCTGACGAAGGCGACCCCGCCGAAACGTTAGCCGATAAAGATTCTATGCCAACCTCGTGTTGTGTTTAATAGAAGAAAATCAGTTTAAAGAATTTTTTAAATTTCCAATGAGCTCTGGCTCGTCGAAATTTTCAAGGATGAAGGAAGTTTTGGTGAAAAGTACTTTCTAATGATTCCCCAAATTGGAATGCACTAACCATTTGACTTCCAAACATAGTTGTGTGAGCATTTGGTTCATACATTCTTTGGAAAGGCCAATTAGTAAAGAAAAACATCACATTGACGAAATATCTAATAAAGAAAAAGTATGGTCCGCTTAATAAGTTAATTATTATTAACCTTATCAATAATTATATTGGGTTGAACCATAATTTGTGGCCGAATTTCGACACTTTCATTTTTCAAAGTTTTGATTTTTTTGAAAACCAATTGATCAAAAATATACCCACCATCATAATCGCTGATATGCATACATTTGCTAGGTAACGGACGGATGCATTTCTCCTTCTGTGAGAGAAGCTCACGAATGAAGAGTTCGGAGAGGTCGTTTTTGGTGTGCCTGTATTCAGTAACTTTTTTCTCTCGTAGCTGCTGCTTTGGGGCACTGGGGAGGGGACAGCACGATAAAGTAATGTTGGGGCTATGCGATGGATGTCGCATCGCGATCTTGCCAGTTTCCCTCAGAAGGTGGCCAGCTTTCCTCGCAATGTGAGGTCGAGCGCTCATCCGGAGATACGAGATTTTGAGACGTTTTAAATGGTTCTCTCGCACTGCTGCGACCAACTTCGGGAGTTACTCCATGATTATCTTCGCAGTAGTTGTCTGTATAACATGAAGCGGTTCTCAAAGCGGGATACCCGACGAAGCCTACAAATTGGGGGTGATATCCTCTGATGAGAGAGCTCGGGTTTCGGGTGTGACGGCGGGTTCAGGCTGCGAGAAGCCATAAGGCGTGCCGCGTGTTGTTGTTGTAGTGGACTCGTGACTCATCTCCACTGGTGACCGACTAGGGAAAATCCAGGCTATTCGGGCGCAGAATGAAATTTTTGCGGATGGTCAGGTCCGCTTCTCGGTCATGGTCAGTTGATGCATGCCGTTTTCATCAAGACTTCATTCTGCTACACTCCGTTCCATTCAGACGGCTTGTGGTGGTGCATCTGCTGTGCCCAATTATCTGCTACAAATTTCAGGTGGTAGCGTCCGGATGAACTTTCGATTCATAGCGCAATGGGTCCTCATTGAAAGTGACTTTGGGCCCAGGATGAGGTCGAACTCCGAAGCTTGTATCGTCTTTGCCGATGCTTTCAAGCCAATAGCTCAGTGCCCGATCAGTAGCATAGACTGAGGCAAACACAGCGCTGATCTCATCTACTGCGCTCCTTGCAAAGTTCTCTTTGGAATGATCGTAAAGCATAATCTCTGACTTTGGTCGTGATCTATTTCGATTCCTATGTAACTATCCCGTTGCGCATTTGGTCTTCTGAAACATCGTGGCTGAAGGTCGCGATGCGTTCCTCAACATACCAACATATTTCGTCATGAGACTAATTTGAAAGTAAGAAAATTGACTTTGAACAAAAATCGGCCAGAAATTATGGTTCAACCCAGTAATTATAAATAATAATTAACCTTATTATTTAGAGAATCCCCGAAGCTAATTTGTGAACTGAAATTGACCAAATAAATACAAGGCAATGACGAAAAAACCTCGAAATTGGCGCACAAATCAATCATGTCAAAAAGTAGCAGTAAAATTAACTTTATAAAAGTATATGTGGAAAAAGCGTATAAATGGAAATATGCAGGAAAATTATGGAATTCGAATGGTGGAACGTTCGGTTGTGGTCCAGTTGATTATCTAAGTTGAAGGTTCCGTATAAAAGTCTTACCCAATTCTTTAAAGGCAGAGTTTACGATGAAAAGGCAGCCCATTAGAAACCAAGGCAGAAGGGTCAGTGGTACAGGGATGAAGAAAAATTATGAGAAGGGACCCAAAACCTTATAATAGGACCCATTCTCTGCCCCTTGATTTCCTCATTAATACGACACTCATCGATGCTGCCCACGTCAACATTAACGCTCTCTCCATCTCTCTGCTAAATGGCTAGAGTCAGACGACGAGGGGCTACCTATTGGTGGCCGTGCACAGGCGTGAGCGGTGCGAGCGCAGCGGTTATGGCCTGCTAGGCGCGGGGTACATACTCTTTGCTGCGAAACGCGTATCATCCTGCACCCTTAGAGGTCCCGCCTGCTTTTCAAACAAGTATATTTCTCCTTCTTCAACCCCTACCTTATCGTAGGATCCTCTTTCAAAGGCACACCCCGCGCAATCAGCTTCATTGGAGAAATACCTCCAGTGAGTGCAGTTGCTGGGTCCACAACTGCAGAGGTTGTGCCACTGCGTCGCAGAACGCGTCACCAAGACGCTAGGTGACTAGGGCTTGGATCCGATTTCTCGCACATTTCATTGGTCCACGTACGTCCACCATTATGGTATCTTAATTATGCTTTATCGCTGATCTGCTGTGCTAACTCGCCTGGAAGTCTTTTCCTCTCTTTCCGGCGCTCTCATCTCCTATCTTGCTGTCTGAACCTGAGAGTCCTCCACGGTCTATGACGAGGAGAGCCCTCTCAGAAACTCAGACGGCTTTTTCTTTTTTTACTTCTAAACTGTCGGACCACCTCGCACTTATACTCCTATATTTGAGTAGAATTACTGCGAAGACTTCATCGTGGCGTTTGCTTTCAAAGAGGCAACCGAGAAAGGATTTGCCCAAATGTCAAGCGCAGCAGTGGGTGCCACATTTCGCACCATGCAATCCCATAAATCTGAACATTGAGCCACAATTTCACTCCAATCATCTCGACTCGTCTAATCTGAATGTAGCGAATTCCCTAAACGGTCGAAAGTAGACACAATTGTGTTTTGTTTTTC
The DNA here is from genome assembly GCA_002352805.1 of Teladorsagia circumcincta. Taxonomy (NCBI): domain Eukaryota; kingdom Metazoa; phylum Nematoda; class Chromadorea; order Rhabditida; family Trichostrongylidae; genus Teladorsagia; species Teladorsagia circumcincta. The sequence goes on along the minus strand of KZ348738.1, from coordinate 15,710 downwards.
GAAAGCTGTAGCTGAAAGCTTAATCGAATAAGCCATCATTTGCAGTGTGTGTTCTGAGTTATGAGCTTTAAAATTAGAAAAGAACACTCAGAAAAATTCGTAGCCAAGCTCGGGATTGTGTATAAAATATTGGGTATGTAGTGAATTTTGACACATTTTTTCCTGAATCTTCCTATATTTCAATTTTCTATATTCTTTTGTGAACTGCTCGTAATCGGATAAGTATTAATAATCATTGTTCTTCGGGGTTTTTCAACCGATAGGCATTTTTTGATGCTAGTGGTCAGAAACGAGATTGCTTCAGACCTTTTTTACCACTCATACCTTCTCAGGCGGTACATTAACATGAAACGAATCTAGAGCGGCGTTAGAACCGGTTCAATGGCATGATACCAAACACAGGAAGTGGGCGCAGGAGGAAGCGGGGGGAGAGGTAGTTGTGGTCACTTTAGCCATTGCAATGTCCCTAAGTCTTCGAGTAGTGTTATATTTTTGAAACCGAAAACCGATCTCCTTAAAGATACCGAAAATTACTCAGATGACCTTCATTATAGGTTAGGCATTCTGTATAATAGAGCCGTAAACCTACCGTAACTGCTTCTTTTCAGGATACGCTTGTCGATTCAAATTCTGTCGAATATTCGATGCTGTTTAATCGGGATTCACCATCGTCCTTTGTCATCACAGAAGCGGCGTCGACATCACTTCTATCCACTTCCTTTCGCATTTCTCTCACATGAATAGTTGTCCTTGTTGGCTGTAAATAAACAGAGTGTGGTTAATTTTTCTAAGGATATTGGGTTCTGAAAATAATAATCAAACTAGAGGTAGATATAAAGAGATTCGCGCAATCTTCGTATTATTGACACTTAAATTTCCGATCTCTTGAAGAGCTATAAAAAAGTAGTTCATCAAAAAAAATAAAAATCAGTCACGATAATTGACTCCCTCGCATTTTTTCTCCAAATAGTAATCAATTTTTGCATACGAGATGATGGCCAAGCAGTCCCAATAAAATAGAAACGGATCAAACATTTTGTGAAACTGACTGCGCTACTTATAGCAGTCAGTCTTCAAACGTGGTCAACTATTCCTCACAAAATTCGCCAACATTGAGAAGGAAAGTTTTGAAGCGGCAGCTTGACTCGCAAACCCCGCCCGTCCACATGCCACGCACTTCGGAAGGTACGAATAATACTGTAAAACCTCGCTTGTACTGGCCGTATGTTTACACTCCTTACCCTATACATATAACCTGTAACGTAATCCCTCGGGCCGGGTGCAGCAAGCTCCAACTAGGGGATGGGTCCCCAAGACTCTGCGTCTCTGCTCTGTCGATGACCCAAACCTCGTGCTTAAAAATGGGGGAAAGAGTCCAGAGATGCAGAGTTTTGGGAACTGATCCCCTAGTAGGAATTGCTGCGCCCGGCCCCTGATTTTTATTCAATCAATCAGTCAATCGCGGCACTCCTGCAGTAATTGTTCTTGAAAACAATCCTACTATATATAAGCGGCTAAGTGTGTCTGTTGGTGTGTGTGTGTGTGTGTGTGTGTGTTTGACCGGAAATTTAGAGCTCGGGTACGAGCGGTCGTCAGGAGGTGATTTCAGGATATGATATAGGGGGTGGGAGGAAAAAATATTCGGTGGGGGACAGAAAGTGATAACAGATGATACGCGCTGGAACGCAAATTTCACGAAATACACAGCGGGTGTACCAGCAGCGTAGAGGCGTCGGTTCTGACAAGTGATGTAGAGGATGGGACAGGAACATATTTGGTGGGGGACAGAAAGTGATAACAGCTGATAAGAGCTGATAAGAGGCGTCAAAAGGCGAATGTCACGAAATTCACAGCGAGTGTGCCAGCAGCGGTGAGGCGTCGGTTCTGACAAGTGATGTAGAGGGTGGGACAGGAACATGCTTGATGGGGACCAGAAGGTGATAAAGCTGATAAGAGCTGATAAGAGGCGCCAAAACGCGAATTTCACAAACTCGCAGCGGGTGTCCCAGCAGCGGTGAGGCGTCGGTTCTGACAAGTGATGTAGAGGATGGGACAGGAACATATTTGGTGGGGGACAGAAAGTGATAACAGCTGATAAGAGCTGATAAGAGGCGTCAAAAGGCGAATGTCACGAAATTCACAGCGAGTGTGCCAGCAGCGGTGAGGCGTCGGTTCTGACAAGTGATGTAGAGGATGGGACAGGAACATATTTGGTGGGGGACAGAAAGTGATAACAGCTGATAAGAGCTGATAAGAGGCGCCAAAACGCGAATTTCACGAAACTCGCAGCGGGTATCCCAGCAGCGGTGAGGCGTCGGTTCTGACAAGTGATGTAGAGGATGGGACAGGAACATATTTGGTGGGGGACA
>KZ348736.1:22860-33770 GCA_002352805.1 Teladorsagia circumcincta | reverse complement strand
AGGATGTTACGCTTGCATTCAAGGAGCGAAAACTAAGGTCTCATGCACATCTTCGATTAGTGAAGAAACAGCACAGATTGACTGCTTGAACAGTGCTCAACTCGTACGTTGCACTCCTGAGGGAAAACGCAACTATACGACTTCACTTCATCGACTCAACCATTGAAGAAAACTGCACAATACGATGCCCAGGAGGAGTTTCGACGGCCATCCTCGAAGGACGACTTGCATTTATGAACGAGGCAACAATATATGACTCAAGTGATTCCACCTACCTCTCAGCTTCAAGGATATTACCAACATTTCTCATCTCTAGTAGAGCCGTTGCCAAATATCTTACAGTTCTTTCCAAATTTGAAAATGATCATACTTTATGCCTTTGTGTTTGCCCTAATCCTTTCGTTCCTTACATTCTATGGAGAACGCAAACAATCCACTATCCCCTCACACTTCCCCAATGGAATTGTGAAGACGAACGAAAATTAAGTAGCATTTCTAATCACAAATTCACTTCCTTTTTCGGGCGGGAGTGTATTGGATTATGAGAACTCTTCAAAGTTCCGATAAGTGGAATACTTAAGCAGGATAGAGAATACTTTTCTTGTGAATCAATTTCCAATAAGAAGAAAAGTGTCATCTGTGTTTATTATATGCCATGACGATTCTTTTCCTTAGATGCATTCAATTGCATTCTTCTGATGTTCCAACCCCATATAAATACTACGGTGTAAAGTGAATAAACGATTCTGAGCACAAAGACAAAGCTCACTACAATCTGCGGCGAGTGATCAATAGACGGTGGGCGTGGTTCGCCAAATGCGCCAAGTGTGAGCCATGCAAGCTCGCCGAGGTCAAATCTAACACTGCCGATTGGGTGCCAGTCCGCACCCTCAGGAGGTCCGCCTGTCTCCCCATTAGGCAGTTTTCTGCTTCTTCGAACTTCGTTCTTATCGTGGAGTACTCCTTTAACTTACGCAGTTGACAGAAATAGTGCTGCTGATACAACCATTCCAGCATAACCATAGGTTTGTAGGATTACGGCAACGAAGTCATAGCAACTGTTGTTGGGTTGACCTTGTCGTTGACACTCCATGACGGTGCTTCAATTGAAAAATTAGTGACCACAGGTTTTTGTGAATGCTTCAAAGATGGAATATGTAAGTTGACTTCGAAGCTTTGGACCCCTGAAAAACATATCACTCTCCTGTTTTTTCTTGCTAAACAGTCCAAAGATAAATTCATGAAAAGCAATTTCGATGGTGTCTTAAAACCACTGTACGATAAAACAGCTACGGAGCTCCCTACATCAGAATTGATTTTGCCAATAGTAAGTGAGTGCCATAGCCATCGAAAACCATCCAACTTATGACGCGTTATTTTTGAAATGAGACGTGTTTTCGGATTGAATTGGTTATTTTTTATAGAAATGGCGTGCATATCCACTGTCTTTACAAATCTCGTATGTGCTGCGGAATTTTGAAAAATTCTGTGGTCATTTCTTAAAATCATAGGGTGCATGAAAAATGTTGAAAATGAAAATGAATGAAGTGAGAATGTTTCAAAATTTTGAGAAATGCACTGACTATATTAAAAGTAGGATCACACCAGTAAAACACGTTAAAAATAGTAGAGCAGGAAGAGCGAGTATTAGCAAGAGAGCAAGCTTCCATTCGGGAGAGTATTCCTGAAGAAAAAAGCCAATAAGTCTGATGACCTTCTACAAAAAAAGTATTTATGACGACATGCACTGCCAAAAAACTAGAGTCCTGCGAAAACTAACATTTGCATTTATGAATTCGTATCGTTCTTCTTCTTGTTCAGCCGCATATTGCGTAAATTTGGAGAAGATCTCAAATGAAATTTATTTCCTATTTTTTCTGTTATTGAGAAGGAGGAGGGTTCGTATTTTCCTCTGACAAACATGATGAGGGCGTATTCCAAAAATCGGAAGGGATTTTCACTGTGAGACACTTTTGCAAGAGTTCAGCGATTTTTGATGAAAATTAGACGATGGTAGCTATGGTAGAATTTCAGCCTTCGAAAGTCGCTAGACCTCAAGGTTGGTAAAGCAGCTACCAGCCGTTACGAATTTTTAGGCTATGTGTTGGGCTTGTGGCTGCCAGACGTGGGTTATTTGCTACTTCCACTAACAAGTTTTCATGATATATTGAGAAAAACGATGCAATCTTACAGAGCTTACGTGAGAGCGGTATGCATCCACTACTAATTTGACGACACGTGCATCTGCATTCTTTGCATCATTTGCTACCTACAAATCCATATCAAAAGTACTTGACTACAGCCAAGTGACAATTCCGCTTTTTTGAAGTAGTTGTCTCAGGAACGAGCTATTTTATATTCTAATACAAGAACCGACCCAAATACATGAACTTAGAAATCCATATCAAAAGTACTTGAGGGAGATCCAAACTGCGAACCACCACCAGGCTGTTCGAGGCAGGCAGGGTAAAGGAAAAGTGGGTAGTGCGCTAGTGGCAATTAGGTTTCCCATCTACAATAGCTCCAGGTCATGCCTACGGTGTCATCTTAGCGTATACTGATCCTACTTATGTCCTAGGACGAAACCGTCGGGCCATCGTATTGTCTTGTAGAGCTGAATGGTCCGACACGCCCTCGTCCACGACACTGCTCTACAATATCCTGACTCATGCAATTTTGTGATGACCACTGGACTAGTGCGGCTACCGACTGAGTCCCTCTGGATGTCAAACGAACACCTGGAGGGCCCGATAATCAGACTTCTTCACGAACGGAACTTCTGAACGAAAGGAGTGAAGCACTGTGTGCTCTCGCGCGAAAATGCTCCATTGGACCTCTCCAGTACGCTACAAGAACGAATGGAGACGTTGCTTGTGCCCGCCCGATCAAACCGATAATCAGCGGGACGATAGATGAAGTTTGCCCGTCGACAAAATAAAATGAGGATAACGTAGCTAGTGGAGCAAAGCAACCACCAACAAAACTGAAGACGTTGCAGGGAGGGTCAACCGGTCACCTGCGCAAAGATCAAGAAGGGGGTCGTGTTTGGCGAATTGGAGGTGAAGGGTTCTAAGCTAAAGTACCAGTCACAAGATTTGAAGGTACAGAGCATAGCAAAGTGACAAATAAGGACCGACATACAATCAACTACTAGATGCAGACGGTTGAATGGCTCACCCAGAAGGGAAAGCAAGAGATCTTGAAATTACTTCATAAACTTGAATTACTTCATATTCCAGCTATCACGAGCAAAGAGATTCTTTCAAGCTTCAAGCAGGGTCAACCGTCACGTGGACCAATTTCGAAATTCTTACGACGCTCCCCTTTCAGCGAGTCTAGGTAGGACCCCGATACACTTGATTTGTATTTTACGCTTGGTATTCCTGTATGTTTGCGTACTACTACATCGAGCGTTACACTAGATTGGGCGCGGTAGCATCGAGTTCTGGCGCGCACAATCTTCCCCTCGGCCCAGCGCCGGATAGAGTCTGACTACTAATTTTCAATTAAGTGTATTTCTGTTCAACCTTAATATTTTTCAGAACACTAAGAAGTTTTGTAATCTACCAAACCACTAGTTTCAGAAAGCTACTATATTTGTGCAGATCTTCCAATCTGTTTAAGTTATGGTATCGGAAACAAAAATTCACACAAATGCGCATTTCTTAGTTTGGAAGGTTGTAATTTTCTTCATACCTGAGAGCGAAAGGAGCGGTATGAAAATTCTAAAAGTTCAGCTTGTTGTCTTTCTAAGAAGCACTTTGGATTTCCCAGAGTCTCCTTTCTAGAAAGATCGCCCCGTCGGACCGTTTTTCTCCTAAACCGGTTTTTTGGCTTTAAATTGTTATAACTTTCTTCAGAACGACTCTTTAGCGATCATTATTTCCCTGGGATAAAGTAGAAGGTTCGAGGTTTCGAACATAACTTTAGCTCTTCCCAAAAGTGATGGAGTCAAAAAATCGCCCGGTTGGACCGTTCTGGGGAAATCGCGGACCGATTTTTCGCAGAGCGCTGGTTTTTTGGCTTTAAACTGTTATATGAATTTTCATTTTCAATAATTTGCAATTCTTGTCTCTCTAGATGAAAGCGGAAGCTTGGTGCTTCCAAAAGAACTCTTGATCTCGTTAACAGATGGTCCCGTTCGAAATTCGCCCCGTTTTACCTTTTTTCATGCATTTTCGGAGGTGCTCTCCTAAAAACGCTAGGTTTCAACACTCTAACAATCACTACTCTCTTCATTCTCAATTTATGGGGAAATAAGGATACCATGACATCGCACAAGCTTTGTGCTTCATAAAATATACTGAACACTTCTCAAAACAAGTACTTTTTTCCAAACTTTTCTTGTGAGCCTTTAGCGGTCTACTACTCAAGTGGTCACTCTTTTACTAACTGAGGCTCAGTTTGAAGACATTGGTTCTCCGCGAGAGCATCTTTGTGTGCGTGAACAGTCAAATATGGGCACCTATACAGTGAACTTTCCTGCACTAAGGTGCGATATGCACTCGATTGTGGTTACCTGATGGAGAATCACTCGAAAGCTATGCCTCTCACCTATAGGGTTGTCTCAAAAGTTCGTGCGTATCTTTTGAAATTCGCGCCAAGATTTTCTTTATCGATTGAGCAAGCTGGTGACGAGTGCAATGTAGAGCACATTGGATGAGGTAACCCATATACTAATCTGGCTTGCACCAGGTGCGGTTCCCTTGCAAAAAAATGGCAGATGAAAAACTTCACCTCCGCCACACTTCACTGTATGAGTTCCGGTTAGGCCACAACGCAGCCGAAGCCACTCGCAACGTCTGCTCTGCGTTGGGTGCTGATGTCGTCTCCCATCCCATGAGGTGAAATGGTTCGATCGGTTCCGCTCAGGGGACTACGACTTGGAAGGCAAACCTCGTTCAGGAAGGTCATGTGCCTTGGATTTGGACCGGTTACGCTCCTTGATTGAAGCCGATCCCTACAAATCAATTCGCTCTCTAGCAGTCACACTCGGCTGCCCCAAAAATTTGGTGTATCGGGGTATTCGCTCCCTAGGAAAAGTCTTGAAGTTTGACAAATGGATTCCACATGACTTGACCGATGCAGAGAAGAGAACGCGCGTGGAGTACCGTCTACAACTTCTCTCCCGCTCCCGCCGAACGAACTGGTTGGACAACGTTGTCACCGGGGATGAAAAGTGGTGATTTTATTTAAACCACACGCGGAGACGCCAATGGCTGGATCCATCTCGAAGAGCTGAAGCAGTCGTGCGACCACATCATTCCAGCAAGAAGCTAATGCTGTGCGTCTGGTAGTGCGTTCGCGGAGTGTACCATTGGGAACTTCTCCCTCCTAGTGCCACGGTTACAATCGAGGTCTACTGTAATCAGCTACAAATTTTGGCGGGAAAGCTCCAACTAGTTTCTCCAGAATTCGATTAAGTATACTTGCTCCACGACAACGCAAGACCACGCGTTTCGTCGATGACACAGCTCCAGATCCTGAACCTCGGCTAGGAAATACTACCCCACCCACCGTACAGCCCCGATCTAGCCTCGTCCGACTACCACCTTTTCTTGTCTCTATGTAGCCATCTTGCGGGCAGGAATTATGATTCACAGGAGGACCTCAAAAATAAAATCACCATCTCTTTCAGTTTAAAACCGCAAAACTTCTAGAAGCGAGGCATCCATTATTTGCCTAGTCGTTGTTGATAATAATGGTGAACACATTGTTAATTGATATTGCTTGCTTTTGAAATGAAATTTAAAAAAAGTTTGAAATATGCACGAACTTTTGAGACAACCTAATATGTATTGTTAAGTTGACCTTCGCAAATACGACCCCCCCTCCGGCTGGTCAATACGACACCCCTCGTTGGACTTTGTCCAGCGAACGGTTGACCCTGGTTTCAAGACCAAACCACAGTGGAAGAGGGTGCAAAGAATTGGCGGATTGGTTCCTTGAGTCCTAAAAGAAAATTCTGGCAAAAGAACAAACCCAATTTCGTAGTATTTTCGAGAGAATCTAGCATAGGCTAGAGCGCAGAACCTTGTAGATTTCGATGATTTTTACAAGTTCTCATTACACTTGTTTGGAGAAAGTTATGACTTCTTGAAAGTTGATAACTCGCGTTTCAGAAGAGCGCCCCAAAAACCGTAGAGGAAAAAACAAAACAACGGAACTATTTCTTCGAAGAGGGACTTTTTAGAAAAGTTTAATATTTTTCGAAAGCTCTCATCCTCCAGTTTCTGATTAGCTTCGAAAATATGGAAAAAATTATGAAGGAAGTTACAGTCCATATCCCGGAGACACGGTGGGCTGGGCCATAGACGCAATTGCGGACTACACGAACTTGATAGTTTTCGCAGTGACCAGCTGATTTATATTCGTTGACTTCTACTAGTATTTGGATTTTGTGCTGCATTTTGCTATTATATACCGCTATTGTACTTCACTACGGATCAGGTAAGTCAGTTTTTAGTAAAGGAGCATGCTCTTGTGCATGAGATTTGCATGGTTTTCGGAAATGTTAGAAGTGAAGCGTGGCTTTTGCATCTTTGACAAAGTTCGGTACCATTTTTGTTTTTTATTGTTGCTTTGTATGCAGCTTTGATAGAAGTATTGTTCACATGTTCTTTTTATTGTCAAGAACATTTTTTGACATTTTTTTCGTCATCCCTACCCAAGGTAAAGAAATCACTTCAAAAGTACTAAACTGCACGTTTATATTTAAAATGTTTTTTCTTGGTATATGTGGCTTCCTGTGATGTTCTTTTGCATCCATTTATGATTACGCTCTTGCTACTAGACTTCTTGTCTGCGATTTCTCTTCTTCTTGAAAAAAGTTTCGCTAACGCTCTATTTCTGTGGCATGCAGTTGTCTATCAATAAACAATGACTAAGTAAACAGTGAATAATATTCATTGAATGGTTAATGTAGAAAAGAAACCGCGCGCGACCTCTAATGACATATTTTGAACAGTGTTTACGGAAGCTTGCGGCAGCCGTATTAAGAAGTAGCAACCAACAACACTCTGCAAGGAAAATAATTCTAATATTGAATGAAAAGGCTTCGAAAGTAAATATTAAGCTTAATCCTTGGAATGAGATTTGAAAAGAGCAGCATTTCTGAAAATGCTCACCTTGAAACCTGCGGATTTGAAACAACTGCTGCGCGATCTGGAAAACTGCATGCACAAGAGCGACGAGTTGCTTCAAAACAGCATTAAACAGTGTTCTTAATGTTCTTGACAATAAAAAGAACATGTGAACGACACTTTTATCAAAGCTGCATACAACGCAACAATAAAAAACAAAAATGAAGTACCGAACTTTGTCAAAGATGCAAAAGCCACGCTTCGATCCCAGCATTTCCGGAAACCATGCCAATCTCATGCACAATAGCATGCTTTTTTACTAAAACTGACTTATCTGATCCGTAGTGAAGTACAATAAGTACAATAGCGGTAGATAATAGCAAAATGCAGCACAAAATCCAAATTCTAGTAGAAGTCAACGAATATAAATCAACTGATCACTGCGACAACTATCAAGTTTGTGTAGTCCGCAATTAGGTCTGTGGCCTCGCCCACCCTGTCTCCGGCATATGGTTCTACGAACGTTCGGATGACGAAGACTCGCGCGTTCTCAGAAATCGGACCACAAACCCGTGAAGAACGGAGCAACAGGACTATTTTAGAAAAAGTGATCTTTGAAAAGTTTTGAAGCTTTTTCGGAAGGGCAAACTTCTAGCTACTAATTAATTTTGAATATCTATAAAAAGTTGATTATGAAGAATGTATGAGCTTTTGAATGCCTAAACTCGCATGTGTGCAGAACACGAACAACGAGAAGGTTTTTTTTGAAAATTCAACTGTTAGAAGTCCATACGCCTTTTAGAGAGAAAACAATTCGTTTTTTCCAAATTTCTGAATTTCTTCCCATGACAACGCCTTTGAGGAGAGGTATAACCTTTAAAATGAAGACGTTCGCATCGTAACGTATTAATACTGCAAGGTCCAGTTTGAAAAGGGAGATTCAGAAGTTGGGAAAAAATTGATAGGGTTCTGAGAGCAGAAACCTCTGCAGTTATAATGGTGCCTGGACTGATGCAAATTTTGGAAATAACCTCGATCAATGAGTAAATTCTCATGCTGCCTCCCCATCCTCTGAGCGATTAGGCAGTGCGTGCGAACCTCCCACTGCCCACCATCTTTCCATGCCCGTGACGCCAAAACATCGATGAGAGCATAAAAGAATAAAAAGACATAAATAGCTAATACAGGAAGGAGTCGTACTTATACTGTTCAAAAGAAAAAGGGTCGTGAAAATTCTGAGACTTGCGCAACGCACGGTTGACCCTGCTTGCAAGTTCAGCTGCATCGGTATTTCGTAATGACATGATTGTGATAACATCCGCAACGGCTATATAAAGCCAATGAGCACACTCTCGACTATTCCATGTGGTGGTACCGTGGCAGCTGCAACTCAGGTAGAGCAGGAGGACAAGGAGGGAAGGAAACCGATCGCTAATAGAACGAAGGTTAAACTCAGTGTTAAAGTACCATTTTAGTGTGATTATGATTGCGATAGGACCTTTTCACTACATGAGACGCACTATCGTGCATGCTCCTCCACGATTGTTGTTGCTTCACTAGTAAAAGTGAGTGCAGTGAAAGGCGTTACTTTGAAGGAGAGGTCGCGGCGAGGTGGTCATTGCAGAATTTACGAAAAGTTGGGTAATGGGGAAAAGCCAACTTTTTTAAGGTACCAAGAGTTTTGCCCATTACTCATCACACTTGTGGAAGAACGAGAACAGATTTTGTCCGAAATCCTGAATTTCTGATTTTGATGAAGAATTTGGCGACGGCTATTATAAGGAGAGTAGCCTATGAGAAGGAAGTGGGTTAGCGGCAGTCAACGGTTGCCGGCAAAATATTCAGAGAACAAAATACCGGTATCCTCCTCGAGATGGAGGTAACGATTGTCACTTGTAATTTGTTCCGCCTTAGTGGCTTCAATGAGCTCATGTAGCAGCTGTTCTGTATTTCAATTCCCCCTATTGATCACATGTGCGTGATTTCAGTTGGTGCCGGCCATAGTCTCCAAATTTTACAGGATTTCGATTTCATGGCTCACTTTGTTTTGAGTTTGCTGTGAGTGCACTCGCCGCTGACGGTAATCGTACTCGAGGGCCTCCTCCCAGCGACAGTGAACCCGCTTTTCAAGAGTGCCTTCAAATCATCACGTCTACCTTGTAGGCATTCGCATGGCTTGACTATATTCGAAGACCAATTTTACGCCTTGGAATGGTGGGACTTTCAGCGTATGCGCAGCGAGAATTCCAAATCTCAAGTTCTACTTTCAACCACTGCGCAAAAATTAGTTCAAATAAAATTGGAGTCATTCTGAATAGCGGATTCGCTTCTCGCTGCATGACATTCCTCTTCAATTGTATGCACACCAGCCACCAGGGATATCTGTTGAAAATCAGATATGGAATTTGATGTATTGGGTTGTACAGAAAATCCACGACACTTTGAACAAGTTTTTTGCACCTACTTTTTTTGAATGAAGCAATCGACAGGATTATTGCCACTACATATAATAAACGCGCAAATCCCCAGCCGGCTTCTCAACCCCCTTACTTTAGAATTCCGGCGTTTGCTCTGAAAAGAAGCGGCCAATTACATTTCGGGTTCACCTCAGTCATTGGATTTTTTATCTTCTAGATGACCATTGCACTAGTTGAGTGTCAGTCACAGGCGACTAACCAGGGATGTCTTTCAGGGAATGCCGAGCTTCCTCCGAGCGGTTTTTTGCATGATATAGGGGTTCATGCATGGATCACAGAACTGTAGTTCATTTTTCCTGAGCCGCCTTCTGAATGCCAGAAAAGAAGCGAGGAAAAACTTCTCGAGGAACTGCTGTCTTTACTACTTCGTTGGGCTTATATCGCTCATAGGTCGGCTATTGTCATATAGAGGTTTTCGTTAACAGTGCATCAGAAGCAACGTTTGCACAATCTAATGCGATTGTCCGAGCCATATGCTGAAAACATTGCTATTGTTCCCTAAGCTTTGTGGGCACCCACACGTGGGTGGTGCTCTGGTGGCCTAGTGGGTAGTGCGATGGACTAGTGTTGGCATGATGCAGGTGGAGTAGTTGGCTAGCGCTTCATGGTGATTGCCTAATTTCCCCGGCTATATAATTAGCGCCATATTCATGACCAGGGTCATCAATAACCTTGTTAAGGTCACTTTTATTCGGCCACTGGAAGAAAAATGTTGTGGCACCAAAACGGCGCCAAATGGCGCTAGCGCCGAAAAAGAATGCGATACCCGTGATTGGGGCATTGGTTTACGCTATACCCAAGATTTCGGGGAAAAACAAGATCTTGACGTAACTTCGAAAAATTTAACCACCCATGGATACAACCTGTCATATAACCCCGGCTAGGTTGGAGACGAGCGGGGAAAATTGAGGTACGTCCTAGTGATCAGCACGGAAACTGAAGTTCTCCTCCACAGGGCAATTTCTACACGGTGTTGCAATGCTTGAGCCCGATCTAACTATCGCATTAGGCCGAGCCACTAGCATGGCCAGGAACCCAACCTGCCACTGTTTGACATGAAGGAGAACCTAGCGACATAGTTATTGTGCGTAACCTCTCGGCCAACTACATGAGGTACCTGCCATTGTCAACTATGGACAGGATTTCCCCTTCTGTCGGTTTGGTGACAAGGAGATTGCCTCCAAATCACCTACCGTAGAGGCTGAAGACAGCTCATCGATGATCTTTTCATGGTCCAATTGTTCGAAGTTGGATCGAAACCAAAATTCCTCCGAAACTTTGGATATAGGGGTTATTCAGCGTAATCCTTCTATTTCATAAACCGCTAACTTGGTGTGTCGGTTTGTATGTG
>KZ348733.1:8070-20231 GCA_002352805.1 Teladorsagia circumcincta | reverse complement strand
ATATTCAGAACTGTGTTTATATGTGTTACAATTCGCCTCTAAAGCCTTTTTCGAAGACGTCCTCAAATTCATGTTTTTGGGAAATTTGTAGGTGGAACTAAGATTATGCGTCGCGGTGTACATTGTTAGGTAGAGTTGCTGCTCTTCACGGAGGTGACGGTTGAAGCGAATTTATATTCGCTCCATAGCTTCCGCGGTGAAGACGCTGCTAATGGTGTGCCCTTTGCCACAAGAGCGCCACACATTCTTAGAGGCATAAATAAGGATTAAATTTAGGTGCTAAGACTCATATATGAAAGTAGGGACGGGAGATGGTCTGTGAGTGGAGAAAAAGGAAAGAATCGTGGAATGCATAGGAGTAGAGCCCTTCTGCCCTAGCTGCAGAGAAGTCTTACGTTAAGATATCGAACGGTGGGCGGATCCCGATCCTTTTCGTGGGATTCGATCAAAGTCCTTAGGGCCTGTCATCTGTGTGACGCGTTTCGGTGACGAAGGTGGCACAACACACACACATACCTCTCTCTGCACATACCTCTGTCTAGGGGAGCGAATACTTCAGTGTGACTAAACCCGGAGATCGCCTATGAACTCCCATCTCCAGCACTCAACATACTGTACCGCGTGCTTTTAAACATCTCAACTTTTTTTAAAGATACGTATTCAGGATGCATAAGCGATGTTTTTGTCAATGAAGTGGCTGTAGATTTCGAAAACGCTGTGGAAAAAGAGCGAATCACTGTTGGATGTACTCATGTTGTTGACCTCTGCGCAGGTAACCCTTTGTGGTTTTTTATATTGGTGCTATTAAGATTTTTGGAATGATACTGTATGTTTTAAAGGAGTGGTCTGCGGAGAAGGTCACTGTGAAGCGAACTCAACATATAGCAGAGGCTTCAGCTGCCGTTGTAAGCACGGCTATACCGGAGAATTCTGCCAACAGCGTAAGAATTGCCGAAAAATTTTCCAGCTTATCTGTTCGTTTTTTTTCATTAAGCAAGAGCACTATACCTTCGCTTGCAGACAAATAAGTGGGAACAAGTTCTAGCACAATTCCAAGCATAACTTAGAAAAGAGACCTTTCATGAGTTAGCTTCCCTCAACCTCCAATCCCAGAAAAGTTGAAGCAACGACCTTAGAGGGATCCACACTTCTGCTAATAATGAGATGAAAAGATGTGTGATCCCTAGTCAAGAACCTAAGAAGTGTCGCTGAAAAGAGAAACTCACCTTGGTAGCCGCTATATGGGATTTATCTACGCGCCAACTTGTGTGCTCCATATCTCGTGCCCTCCACCCACTTGGTAGCGGTCAAATCGCGTGATTGGCTGCGTGAACATGTGAGATCATTGAATTGTTCGATTTGATGCTGCCACCTGCATTGGAGTTGTGAATGTTTCTTGACCTAACGTGCGCCGTTTTTGTCTCAGAAACTGTAAGGTAGAGTAGCTGTTTTTTCCTAATGGAAATCACTTGCGGACATTCAGTGATAATCGTTCTTGGCAACCAAATTCGCACAACTCGTCCGGTCCATCCTTCCTTATTTCAAAAGGAAACAGAGGAAGTCTTGTGTAGGGGTTTCCTGACGGTTTTCCTGGCTTCTTATTTCATTTTCGGTCAAGCCGGCGTCTACAATTCCATTATCTACAAACTTTACTCAACCAAGTCGATCTGGTGGTTTTGCTATGAGACGCACCGCCCTCCTTAATGATTTTAAAGCTAGGTCTTGAATCATTTTCCATGTTCGCATTTGATGCGGGGAGATCTTTGAATGTCTCAATTATAAATTTCCCGACATGTTGTAGAAGAAATAGGGCAATCATAGCCGAGTGCTCAAGAGTGTTGATTCATGTCTGCACCTCCAAGAGCTGCGAGTACGATCCCTGCTTACAATTATGCCTAGCAGAAACTGCCAAAATGGTTCCAGTACAAGCAACAAATATGCTCAAAAGTCGCAAAAGAATGAGTGCTAATGATAGGACGTCACTTGGAAGTGGCGCGCAGAATTCCCGCCCGAGCTCTGTGGTCAGTATGCGAGGACCACCTAAGAGTGAACGACCTTGACCAAGTTAGCTACTTTACATTGGGACTCTAAAGGTAGGGTCGCTAACTAGGAAGACACGAGTGGTTGCCGACCTGATTTCGCACATGACGACTAGGTCCTATGTCCTCAGAAGACGCAATGGAAAGGTATCGAAGCCAGGGAAGATGGGGAGGGTGTTAAACTTTATTACAAGGAGGAGACCTCAAGCGAAACGGCGTGGCCATAGCAGTGGCGGAGTCGCTCAAGAACTATGTCTCTGCTCTGTAAACAGAGCGATCGATTCATTGTATAAGGATAGACACAATGCAGGGGTAGTGGACAGTGCTATCCGTCTGTGCACCGCACTCTGGTTGCCTTTAATGTGGGAAGGACGGGTTCCACCTGAGCCGGGACGACGCGATCAGACCGATTCCGGAGCTCGACAAGCACGTGATCTAAATTACCACGTCAGGAGTGGCAGGAGAGGCGTGGAAAGGGTGCACAGAAGTGGAGGGGTAGGAGTGAGGAACGCAGAGTGGTAGAGGGCCCCGGTTTGGCCACCGCCCACGATCTGGCTATCTTCGAGATAAGGGAGACTCAGAAGTTACGTACAGCAGTGGAGGGAGACAGACGGAAATCGACCATGTGCTAGTAAGAAGATCACTCACAGAACCGTGAAGGACATCAAAGTATCTCCCTGGCTAAAAGTTAGCCCTCAACACAGACCCCTCCAGGCGGATGCCTTACATCTTCGAAAGAAGAAGTAAAATCGGAGCGGAGAATCCGTTGGCGCTGCACCGAGCGGAGAAGGGTGACCTCAAACGAAGGATAATGAAAGTTGGTCGCCCAGGCCCTGACGTGTCATTACAGCGGGCTTGGAGAAACTCGGCTGACATCACACTATGATGCGCCAAGGAGGTCTTTGGCGAGACGAGAGGTGGAATCAGGGGAGACATGCAGCGTGGTCTTGAAACGAGGAAGTCCAGCGAGTTGTGAAATGGAAATGCAGTGGAGCATACAAGCGCTGGAAGAAGACACGAAGCCTTGAGGACGTCGCTACCTATGAGAGTTGCAAGAGGCTTGCTACGACCCCATTGCCAAGGCTAAGAACACGGAGATAGACATCTTGTATGAGAAGCTGGAGAACCAAAATGCAGAGAAGTTTGTTTACAGAGGCAGACTGACTTAAGCGCGGCACCGGGCTACTCAAGACATGAGGGTGGGGAAGAGAGTAAAGATTATCGACGGCATCATACTGAAGAAGCCAACTGAAATCACGAGATGGTGAGAAGTGTACTACAGTGCCTTAATGAATGAAGAGTGCTCTTGAAAAGACAACTCGCAAGCAGAGGCAACGTCAACTCGTGTGTACAGAGGATGAAATCCGTCGAGAGGTTGGAAAGATGAAGGTTGGGAAGCAGTTGGTCCAGATGGGGTGCCAAACAAGGCATGGAGGGCACGTGAAGAGTGCGGAATCTGATGGTTCACCCGATTCCTCAATACTGTCACTGCAGAAGAGTGGTTGCCAAATGTGGAGAACAAGCACTATGGTACCCATCTTTAGGCAGAAGAGTGACGCAATGGACTGTTCCAACTACCATGGTATCAAGTTGACTGCGCATACGATGATGTTGTACGAAGGGCTGGTCGACCCAAAGCCCAGGGGCTGGTCCCGATTTCCTGAGTGGCTACGAGTTTATACCTGGAAAATCCACACTGGATGCCATGTTCATCGCCAGGCAAGTGATGCAGAGGTATATAGAGGTGATGGTGGCCGGGTCAGCGGAAAGCACCGATCCTGCCACCTAGCCTTTCTTGACCTAGAGAGTACCGCGGGCAGTGCTATGAAGAGCTCTTAGGAAACGGAACGTGCCAGAACACTTGTTCTCTCTGGTGGAGGATATGTACGATAAGGCAGCTACGTACCCTTCACGGCTTGACAAAGGAGGTAGACGACGAGGTTGTAGTGCACCAAAGATCAGCCCTTAGCCCCTTCCTCTTCCTCTTAGCACTAGATGCCATGGTGAAGGGATCAGTGGGGGATCACTGTTGACCATTCTGTACGCTGACGACATTACCCTAATGGGGCTTATAGCAGTGAAGAACTTCAAGCCAAGGTGCAGAAATGACAGAATGTTTACCAGAAGGTGGTCTCCGGATTAATGTCAAGAAGACCAAACTCCTGTGCTCTGAAGAGGGCACAGTGGCGATCGCGGACAGCCATGGTGGAACTATCGAAGGTGTGGAGGACTTCCGACACATAGGGAGAATCTATCCTCCCCAGGATCCTCTGACGGTAGCGTAGATCAGGCAGTGAAGGCACGGATTAACGCGGCATGGATGAAATGGAGAGTCCAAAGCAATCCTCTGCGATCGAAGGTGCTCTAGGATGCTCAAAGGAAAGGTGTGCCAGACAGTGGTAAGATCTGGGATGCTATACGGCAGCGAGTGCTGGCCCCAAAGAAGAAAAACGAGAGGCAGCTTCACTCCTCCGAAATGAGGATGAAGAGCTGGGTCTGCGGCTGGAAGCGACTGGACAGGTTTTAGAACGAACATGTCGAAGCGGTCACGGAGACTGCCCTAGTCCAGTTGAATGTAGAGGAACAGCGCCTTCGATGGTATGGACACGTGCTGAGGAGGCTACAAGGTAAGAACTGGCAGTGGACTTTGAAGCGCAAGTCAACCGGCCGCAAGCAACCTCAAAGAAGGGGTGAAGAGACGTCGTCAAGAAGGGCATCACTGAAATCAGGGCCATGGCAGAAGATGTTCTGGATAGAACAACATGGCGACGACTGCAAATGCAGCGGACTGCGCGGGACTAAAGCTCGGGATAAGAAAGAGTTGTAGAAGGAATAGATTAGAGTAATGCGAAATGCACCAAACGAAGCTCCAAGAAAGAAGCCATCAAGAACAGTAGGAAAACGTTGACGACAAGTTGCTTTGGTCAGTCTGAGGTATACGACTGACTCCAATCATAACGATCAGCTTTCCTGGCCTTATGCACAGTGTATTGATTTTTCAGGACTGATCACTTGTAACAAAGAGAAGTTCCGACGTTACCATGTTGAAGGCGATTGCCGATCGGTGGACATGGTGAAGAATGCTGAATGTGTTGGCTTTTGTGGAGACGGCGAAGTATGTTTGGTGATTTGTTACATGTCAATATTCTGTCCTACAGATGCTATCTAGTCCCTTTTTCAGCACGATTGCTGTGCTGCTATAAAAACGAAAAGAAGAATGTTGAAAATGACGTGTCGTAACGGTCAGACGTGAGTTTCTTTTCTACGTTGAAACGAGCTGAACTGTCAGTTCAGTAAAGTTCTTTCGGTGCAGTGTAGCTCGGAAGACCAGTCACCGTCGCGACGCGCGGCATGTTGGCCTACTTCACTGCCCAGCAGGGAATCCCTGCCAGGTGGAGCATAGCCAGTACAGGGAGGTGGCGGATGAGGCGAGTCACTTGACATGCGTGATAAGCTGGAATCTTCGAGCTTACACTATTGCGCTGAGAGGGAGCGCACATGTCGCGCGCGAGTGGCTCCCCTGGACCGCATGTGGCGTTCCTTTTCTGATTTATGCTTTGTTTTTATCTGCTGGTTTACTTCTGAAGGTAATTGAATTTGTCATAGAATCGAGATTGAACTGAACTCAATTTGGTGGGATTCAGAAAATCTTTGCTCAAGTGAAGCATATTTCACCCCTTCACGAACCAGGCCGTTCATAGACATGGTAATGTATTGTCCATAGAATGGTAACAAAAAGTTTCAAAGAAGCCGCATATGCGCGAGAAAGAGGAACCAAGATGCTGACGCGTATGCGCGCCCGATGCGGCCTCAATATCTGACGTGCATGCGCGTAAGCCCGTCATCAACGTGTTCAACACAAACACCGGAATTAGGCCCACCAATAAGACCCACTCTGCGAGTGAATGTATTGGGCCTCCACCTAGGAGATCATGCCAACCTCGTTGCACAAATTTGCGTTGCAAGGCGCTAATCCTTTTCATACCAGCAGCCGTCAACCCCGGTTGCAACGCTTTTAAGCCACCGCGATTGTCGTGCAGATCAGCGTTCTCCCTCATTTGGAGTGCTCTCTCTCTGTTCCTTATTCTGTCTCTTCTTCGCGCCACGTTTCACCTCACTGTAAGTCAAGGCCTTAGCTTTGGCGTTCCCGATTGTTTCTGTTGCTATAATGTTTATGTACTTCTACACTAAGAAAACAATAACAACCGGCATCGTCGCTCTATGGGGAAGGGGGTGGCAAAAATCATGAAAAGCGAGGGAGATGGTTGACTTTGCTGATAGCTCGATGGTCCCAATCAGGGTCTCTATCTGCAACGGGAACTCTTGTGAAATGTTGGGCAAAGCAGGAGCTGGTCATTATTGGAAAGAACTAGAGAGCTATCTGGTTTTTGCAATGCAGGAAACCCTTTTTCTAACTTCGTTTTTCCAGGAAATACATATATCTGAATAAGGCAGCACTGCTTCCATTTTCGATAGTTTTCCTCTTGATTGGATAGCTATGCTCATACAATTTGATTTCAAACCTTTTTGCTACTACTTTGAAAAATTTGCCCTCTTATAGAAGTTCTTTTTCAATGAGAAACATTTACAGGAAGACGACTGTAGCCACCATCGTCCGCAAATGTCAGTGCCAGAATTCTTGTCGTGCACGAACCTATCGATCTATCATGAGGAGTCGATAAAATTGAAATTTTTGATGATTATTGAATATGTTGGGTCGATTCGTGAGTAACTTCCGCTTATATTAACCCATGCAAATATAAGGCCCCTTTAGGAAATATTCTCATGTGTAAATTCTGGAAGTTCAGATTCTTTCAGATGAACCTTCAGCTTAAAGCGAGAGATTACGATAACATGTGTGTGCAGCGTGGAAGTACATCAGTGGAAGCAGTAGTCAGGGGCCTAAGGAAGCGACATGTGGCGTTTTTGTGGCTAGAGGTGCGCTAGCTACAGCGTAGAGGCTTTCCATTCCTTTCTGTGCTCCGCCACGCCCTGAGCCCCGCCCCTAGCAGCAGCGTCTTCGATTACCATTTTAATGAGGTATTCCGCTTTGAGTGCGTAATCTATAACTTCCCCATGGAACGCGTTACCAATCAAAGCATGGTGTTGTTGGTATGATGGTGGTTATCGGTTTATCATAAGCGATAGACCTCTTACTCGGTTGCTAGCTTGTCCATTATTGGAGGCCCAGTTGGCAAAGAAGGGTCCTATTTTGCGCGTTCTCGACGGATTTCTTTGCTTTTCTCGCTACTAGGGCATTATTCAGCATCCCCACTTCCATCGTAAGCCCAGTCCAATCCTATCGTAATCTTTCGCTTTAAGTAATGAGTGCAGAACCGTTTTGATGGGTGGGTGCATAACACACGTCGATTTTTTCTCGTTATTTCTTCAGGAAATTGGCATCTTTTGTGGATTCACTCCTCTTTATTAATTTTGCAGAAATGTATGCCGCAGTGCATAATTGTTCAAAGATCAAAAGATATGGTAATTTCGCTTGGAAATGGAAGTATAAGCCCGAAGGAGACAATCGGGGAAGACGATGCAAATAAATAACGGAAAACACTGACGTCGGAGACCTTCTTTTTGTCAGCGTGGAATGACGAAGGGACATAGGGTGCCATAGGGAGAAAACAGACGAGGGAGCACAAAGTATGCGCTAGATGCAGACCCACTACGTATACCGTTGCATTGCCACAGCCGAAGAGGACAACACTGGGGCCAGTGAACTTGTAGCGCACGTTCATGACTCGAATCTTCGCGACAAAAATTTTGTGAGAACGGCAAAATGTTTGCGCATGCGGCCTTCGATGTTAACGGAATGCAATGAACATCTAACTTTACGCATAATATGTTATCAACATTTCGAGGAAAAATGCAATCGACACCTCATCCGTGATCTCATCATACTCATCGGTGGAGAGTCAACCAAAATCAGTGTCAAAAGCAGTTTCATTTGCTCAACTCGGCGACTCCAGCTTGGAATCGAGAAGAGCTAACCATCGAATTGAAACTATCAGGGTATCATGATAACTGAGGAAGAAGAGGAATCAAAGGGATCTTCCACGGAAAGGCAGGTCATTCTTATCTTGTGTACAGGTGTCGGACCTGGTTATTGAAGACCATGTCCAAAGTTTGGAGTGAAACGAATGAGACACTCAAATGATACAGCCCCTGGGGAGGCTTGCAAGTTGGACCGGAATGGAATAGTGGGCGGGACCGGAAGTGCCGTTGTGATAGATTGCGTGGCGGTTGCTGAACCACGTTCTAAGCTTCTGAGAAGGTCCATCGTGGAACATCACATTCACTCTTTCAGCAAGTTTGCACGTGTTAGCTTGCCAACGTCAACGGCTGTGACAGTTCTACGGCGGGAATTCAAATTTCTTATAGTCTTCCTGGTTTTCTGGATTGATAATAATACCAATGCTTATCTCTCGGTGTTTTTGCTATCCTCATGATACAAGGGGGCTAAAGTATCAGTTTCTTGTAAGGGTGGAGGCAGGGTTTTTCCGTGGACGATTCCTTTAAACTCTACAATACAGGTGATGCGCTGGATTCTGTTGGTGCTTCTCTGAGCAGTGGATAATATTGGCATGAGAATATGAATAGTGAATATTCTATATGTGGCAAAACTCAAAAAGGTGCCATTTTCGAAGAAAAAATAATGTGCGGAAAAAAATTGACCTGAATTTGCATGCACCACCTCAGTGCATCCTTTGCTTCTGTGCTTCTATTTGAGATGTGAACCTCAATTTCTGGTAAATCTGAAATTCATGCCATCATCACGTCTATGTTCAGTATAGTCTAGCAAGAATCTAAATGTTCTAAAATTTTTCCATTAAATATATCCCTCTCCCTCTACCTATTATGCAGTCGTTAGTGATCATGTTCAGAGCTGTCCATTTTCCGGTCAATCTTAAAAATATCATCAGGGAAGTGGTCGCTGAATCTAGATTCTAACAATGATTGTAATCATTAACTTGTCACTCTGTGAACACCACTTGGGTAAAATCTTGAATGCAGGACCTTTACAGTCTCTATGATTCGACCCTCAAATATCCCCTAAGGTCCCAATATGTGGCAGCTGTCCAGCCGATCTTCAATTGCTTCCAGAATTTCTCAGTAGCATAGTACCCCTTTGATAGTCAGCGGTGGAAGTTACTTACGACGAATTTTAGCCTTCTTTGTTATAGTTATGTGATAAAGGATTTTTTGATAGTTAAATATGACTGAAGATTGCCATTTGTTGCCATTACACCCAAATTTGTTCATTTACAAGCGTTTTGCTGCTTTCCACTTGTTTACTAGTCGAGAGCATTTTTTGTTCATTGATTGACCTTTGAGGCGTGATATTACTATTCTATGAATGAACTATATTCTATATTCGAACATGTGTTTAAACGCTGGGAAACTTCAAAATATTTATTATAAAAGGTGTGGGAGCTTCAACAAGTGTAGTCCTCTCAAGTTTAAAATCCACCATTGAAGTAAGCTTCCAAGAATTTGTTGAAGATTCACACATTGGCGACAATGGCACCCGACGTCGGGTGACACCTTTTCTGCCGCCTGGGACGATGGCACCTGATGCCGGGCGACACCACAAATCAAAATAATGCTTGCACTTTTTTCTTTTTTCTGGCCACTTCTTTATTTGTATGGCTAGTATTACTAATCCTTCTATGGTTTTGCTACATTTTAAAAGCAACAAAAACATAATAAAGTGCGTTTAACAACTAAGTCCAATCGCATACTTGCGACGCGGACGGGATCATTCAATACCGAAGAAGCTTTCACATGCAGTACATCGAATACTCATTCTTTTGAATGCAATCTGATGCTGTTACGATCGTGCTCGTCAGACAGCACGTTATAGCTGCCTTGACAACATCTGCTGCGATAGCGATCACCATGGAGTTCACATTCTTCATCGAAGGAGACTCGGTCATCTGCAACATCTTCCCCTTCCACAGATCAGCGTTTCTTCCGCCGCTTTGGCTTCAGTCTTCAGAATCGTAGACTTTACCGCCTTCGTGGTCTCCCAAAACTAAGGCCTCTAAAGTGCCGACATACCGACTTGTGGAATTTGCGACGCCAAATTTGCATCAATCGGTGACAATTTGCCGCCGCAATAAGTCATATCCCTGACCAGAGTCATACCCTTGCTCAGGGCAAGGAATTACTTCCACATGCTGGTATTTGCCGAACAAAGTGGAGAACCCGTAGCTCCAAGCCAGCGCCGGAATGGCGCCATGTTGGCGCAAGCGCCACAGATCAATGCCATATTCGTAATCAGCGCTTTGAATTAGCTTTATAGATAGGCTTTTTTGAAAAGAAAACCTTCTGATTTCCTAGGGTCCCACGCTGCCCACACTCCGAAGTCCGCTTCGCCAACGTATAATTAATCCACTGGGTATTACTGTCCAAGGCAACTGCAACCACCCACAGACTTTTTGAAGTTTTACCACGTGTTTACTCTGTTCGACTGCTCAGACTGCTTACTTCCAAAGAAGTGCAGGAAGAATAAATGGAATGGCGAGTGAAAAAGGACTTGGGAACTTCAGAAACATTTTTGAATAAATTATAAGTGACACCATTGGGTAGAAAGAGTGCTAATATTGAAGGTCTTGAAGGTGATGCTGCTCTGTCTGCTTTGCTTATGTGAAGCTGTCCAGCGCTATTAATGACGTTAACTGGAGGCGGATGAGAACGATGAAAGAAGATGTAGGAGGTCTCGCAGACGTCGAAGAAATTGCCTATATCGGAGAACTACCAATCAATAAATGCCGTTTCCCTGAGTATCATTGTTACACGTTTTCCGTACCTCCGGAAAGATGTCATTCCGTTGATATAGTTGAGCAAGCTCTAGCACTCTCACTTGACTGACCGCGGCACTGATCTTCACGGTTCTTCTTCGCGGTTCTTCTATCTCACGTGTTCCCTATTGAAGGACGATTTCATCTGGTTTGTTTTCTTTCTCTTGTGCATTCGAGGATATTGCTGAGTGTGCACGTCGTTTGTGCGGTGGCTTGTACTCAATCTACTGCGTAATTCGTTGTAGCCACTGCTCCCTTATAGCAATGTAACTGCCGCCAGACAAGAAAAGTGAGCACTAAAGTGCACAAGTCACAAAGGAAAATCATTGCATTTGTGCCACTAGAAAATATAAGCTTGGAATGATCTCGCTTCTTTGTCAACTAAATCAAGAGCGTAAAGGAAACTTGGTAAACGCATTTTTGAAGAAAGCCTGGCTAAGATGTTAAAAAACTCCGTGTCTCAAAAGGACAAGATCAGCTCCATGTTAAGATGAGGATATATTAGAAAAATCCCTCCTTCTAAGCGTGTACAAACCAACAAAGGATGCAACACTTGAATTTGATTGCTCACGTTGGAACAGAAGTATAGTGGCCTATAAGCAAATACCTGTCGAAATGCCACGCGGGTCCTGTGTCAATGAGATTCGACTTCAACCTCAGGTAACTCACCTTTATCTGACCTCAAATAAGCAACTTCAACGAACTCTATCAAAATAACAACTAAACGAAAAGCCGATTTCTATTGACTAAGGTTTTCACATTTACGCAATAAATCAACAGAAAGTTATAAATCTGCACGAGTGTTGAAATTTGAACTCGTAATAGCCGCTATCGTGCGGCAATATTCTACAGAGCCATATACTCATAGTGCGACAACAATTAGATATAATCGCTTAGTGCATCACTGACCTATCAGAAGACTAATAGTGCTTAAGTGGGAATGTTAATTGTGCATTAAACTACTGCAATTCTAGAGACAAAGAAATGGAAACGAAAGAATAAATCAGGAAATAACTCACTAGCCCCACTCACAGTGCTGCCTTTATGAACGCTGAGCGCTGTAATGTACAACATCGAACGAGTACTAAACGGACAAGACAACATTCAATAACAGATCACATTATACAGAGGGGCCAATAAAAAAGACATTTTGTATTCACATCCGAACAGATTCAACCCTTTAGCGACAAGGGCAACCACCGGTGGTGCCACTATGTCCGCCGCGTGGGACATGGCACCCAATAGTAGGTGCCGCCTTAACATCTTCTTTTTTGCACATCTTAAACATTGCAGACATACCATTATTTATAAG
>KZ348730.1:22941-33040 GCA_002352805.1 Teladorsagia circumcincta | reverse complement strand
TAATTGACTCACTAACTTGAATGTACCCCCCCCCCCAAGAATATGAGCGCCGGCGATCGCTTAAAGGGCGGAGCAACAAATCAATACGTATCCTTCTCTTATCGCCTACTCGCCTAATCGCCCACGCGCCTAATCGCACTTACGATCGCCAACTATGAACGATCCATAATCGCCCAATTGCATGTACGATCGCCAACTCTGATTGCTGCCTTACTGGAGTGTACTGCTACGCCACCATGCCAGCCGCCTCCCTTGTACCCTAGTGCTCGTATAAGTGTGAAGAACGAACACGGCTTATCAAAAATTCAGGCCAAATTGGAACAGGCTTTAAAAGATGACAACTTGTACGAAAAAAAAGTGAAGCTCCAACAGACTTTAAAGAAGCTCCAGCAAGAAGAAACAGAGGCTTTTAATTTTGTAACGACGGTAAGATTATTGTGACCCTATAGTGATGTCGCCTGTTAAGGACTTGTATAGATCATGAATACCATTTAAGGTGCTTCACAACACGAACGGAGTGAGACTGAACTTATATACAGAGGATGAGGCATCGGACAAGTAGTTCTTTCATCACTTCTGTACCGTTGAGCTGATATAGCTGTGTTGTTATTTCAGTATCAAACAAGCATGGCGCAGCTTACGACCTTATGCGAAGTCTTATATGACCAATGAATTTCCTGAAATCATATTGGATTTCTTTCTCATGACTGCATAAATGTTGTTGTTATTGTGTAGTCAGCAATAACTGAGTCCCTACAGTCCATATCCCACAGTCAGGGTAGGCGTGTAAGCGGAAGTGACGTGGCTGCTGCCGCACTTGATAGAAGTTGCATTGATAAGTTGTTGCCAGCATTCTTCGCTGATGTCCAGCAATGTGTGTTGGAATCAGCTTATCCGCGCAATTTCTATCAAGTGCGGCAGCAGCCACGTTACTTCCGCTTACACGCCTATCCTGACGCTGGGATATGGACTGTACTTACTTCGCAGTTTTTGAAGATGAATGAGAGCTCATGTCGTTGGGGGGGGGGGGTGGGCAATCAAGTCAGTGAGGCAATTGGTGTGCTCGCGATTAAGCCTTAGGCAGAGGAAGGGATTTGAGGGAGGATATTAGCAAATGTGTTCTTCTCAGGGTTTCTCCCCTCTCCTGGGCCTGTTCTAATGTTACCCACCACCGGCCCTGTTGTCTCCCCTCCCCCTCAAGGGAAAAGAGAGCCAAGTCGCTACCATAAGATTCGAGACCATTGCAACAGCAACGCATTTGGGACCGCGTGAAGCTTTTTGTTCGTTTGAGACGGGAATAAGCCCAAGGAAAGTGGGAGGAGAGCTCAGCTTCAGACTCGAGTGATTTTCCGGAGTTTCTGCCCACGCTCCCTCCCCCCTCTTTGGTCTCGAGGGATGCCCGAGAGCTTGCGATGGAGCCTGAACGAGTTTTGTAACTCACCCTCCCCCACGTACATATGCGGTGAATGTGGTAGCATACGATGCAATACTACGAAGGTGTGGGGCTATCTAATGGGCGGAGCGGAAGCGCAGCCCATTTTAGTGCCGTGCAATGATAAAGGTTCCTAGAACTCTTCCCTTTCACCACTGGTGGGGCAACAAGCACAGACACCTTCCTTTTCGACGCAATAACCTACACCTATGAAATCACGGATTGGGTCTTTGAGGCGACCGCCTCTGTTCATGTCAGGATTTTGAACGACGAAATCAGCGCTCGCACTGCAGAAGGTTTTGGTGTAGAGCGACATGACTGAGCTACGAACACGTGAAAACGATTCAGTGTGCAAGGAACTGGTTGATTTATTAGCGTAGGAAACACGAGACTCCTTCAAACCCTGCCATGTTAGCCAGCTTTCCACCATTTCTCCGGCAGAGTCTACCGTACGTGAGCAAACATCACCGGGGGAAGGGGGGGAGGGTCGTATCATTCGTGTCGCCTGTTGTCCCGTTGTTCGTGAAGCTCCTGGGACGACTCCTTCTAACGTATCCATGCCGCATACCAGAGTGCTCAGCAGGGTGAAAATCGGTCGGAGAAACGGCAACAGCTCGTCGAGGATTTTCTCTTGCTTAGTCTCGCTCTCTCACGCGATATTCACTCACGCCACCCGCGAGCCTTATGGGCTCTCCACGCGTACGTTCACTCTCGACC
Organism: Teladorsagia circumcincta; assembly: GCA_002352805.1. Lineage (NCBI taxonomy): Eukaryota > Metazoa > Nematoda > Chromadorea > Rhabditida > Trichostrongylidae > Teladorsagia > Teladorsagia circumcincta. The sequence continues at coordinate 30,891 of KZ348730.1, read as the reverse complement.
CTACTCTCGCACAGTAGAGAGCCATTGTCGAGAAATTCCTCGACCGTTGTTCACCCTGGTGCTCAGTGATTCTCCCCGCTTGAGAGCATCAGTCGCCTTGGCGTTCGTTCGGCGTCTTGTGAGATTCAGACGGTAACCCTTTTATTTCAACGGTCACCGCACTACTTCAAAATCTCACGACGTGTCTCGCCAACCAGGTCGATCGAAAGCTCCTAGCAGTGGATATTCCGGAGTAGTCGTAGTTGTGGTTCTGTGAGGGGTGTTTTTGTGATTTCCAGGTGGTGTAATTGTGGTTAGGAGGGATCGCATCGTATTCGGGCCTCACAATGAAGGCAGAAATTGGGAGGCCGTATTGCAGCGGACGGGTACTGAGGGTTTGATTTTAACGGCTTTCAGCCAACTTTAGCATAATTCTAACGAAAAGGCATGAAAGAGCCGAAATCGGAGCAATCGCTGTTTCTTTTTGTCATACTCACCCCACCTTCCTTCCTCCTTCGTCGGCTGTGTGAAGGTAGTTTTGGGCGGAGCTCAAGTGGCTCAACTCGTCCTGGAATGAAGTACTGCAAAGACGGAAAGGTGTGGCAGTGAACAGAACCCTTCTCAACTTGGCAATTGCGAGTAGCCGTCAAGACCGCAATGATGGACTCGTGCATAGAGACCGCTTCCTTTTATCTCCTTCATAAAACGATGGCTCAAAGCAACAGTCCCAGCAGAGTCGAAGTGGGCGTGGCGAACCAAGGTCGCATCACCTCTTGCCAGCCGTGGAGATCGCGTGATTGGCTGTGCTGCTGCGGAGGCATTTGCGATCGTTTTATGACCACAGGGACTACTTGAAGTCGATTCACGGTGCAAATCGTGATACTGGACGAGTCTCCACGGGTGGAGAGAGGGTGCGATTTTTGTCTGCCACGCCCAATTCGACCTGCTGGGACTGCTGTTTCAAGACCAATCCTCATGATCAAGAAAAGCTGCGTGCGCTGATAAATAATCCGGAGGAAAAAAAACTATTACCTGTTCAAATTGCTGCGAAATCAAAACCGCCACAAATTTTGGCGGCGGGTTCGCTGCCACTTGTCGTGAGGTTCCGTCACCAGAGAATCTTTCTGTTCTCATCACTGATGGCATTTACATCTCACTCTCACCAAAGCAAATACAGCCCTCTCCCGAAGAGCCCTCAACTACTGGTGACTACCTTGAATCAGGCGGATGTCTATGAACCTTCGTTTATTATCCATTTAGAGTCCCTTCTTTCGACTAAGCCTAAATTGAGAAAAGCCGTGGATCTGCGTTCTCTTAACCATTGCATAGGAGTTTTCGTAACGCAGGCAATCTGTTGACCATTTCAGCATCACCTCAATATAAAACCGATACGAAGTGAGGTTCATTCTTTCGTGAAAGCCTTCCACTCTGTTCCACAAAAAATCTGCCGGTGATTGCATCAGTAAGTAGCTGATTGCTTACGAAACTCTTCTACTCAAAATGAATAAACTTGGCGATCAAGTGGACAACAAGGACGAAAGAGTTCAATGTATCGCCTGCAAACTGCTCATCATGTACGGTGCTTATGTCATTAGGAGATCGGGGTGGGGGGGAGGGGAGAGACATTGAGGTTTGGAGTCACTTACAGTACTTGGGACTAAGCCGGAGGGAGGGAGAGAGACTCTGGGGAAGGATGTGCGCAAGCGCAACCTTTGTTCTTCCTGGCATTTCTTCCCTCACAAGGCATAGTCTTAGTGCCACGTACCACCAGTTTGAAAATTTCCTGTTTTGAATGTCCCCGCCGGCTCCGTATACAAGCTCACTGGCGGCGCGTACGCAGCGCGTGTCGGTGGTGCCGCAGTGACCGCGCGACGAAACGGCTGGCGAGAGCCTGCGCCGTTGCCATTGCGCTTCAATGACAACGAGTTGCTGGCGCCATCATTTCGCCCCGCTCGTAGCACTGATTCGGGGATTGGTCGGTAACTGTACTTGCAAGTTGCAACATTCTTATTGGACAATCGGATCGGACTAATGGGTCTTTTGTAAAAGAAATGCAAGTAAAGCTTGTTCTGAAAAACTCGATCTATTGCATAAGTGTCCAAAGAAAAACGTGGAAAAGATTGCGCTGTGATACAGGCTCCTAACAATAACAGCGCCATACACATATTTATGCGAGTACAAATAAGCCGGCGCTTTGCATGCAAATCTGCAACTATGAATTGAAGAATAGGCATATCTTCGGAAGAATTCAGTCTATTATCCAACTCACAAAAGACGGATCCATACAGGCGGGCATGGATGGCAAATTGCCAGCACTCATTGCCATTGGTGCGCAATGGCGGTGGAGAAGGCTCTCACCAGCCGTTTCACCGCGCGGTCAGTGCGGCACCCCGGACACGCGCTGCGCACGCCGCGCCGGTGAGCTTTTCTCTCCCCCCGTCCCCGCCAAGGTTCTGAGAGCCTCATTGACTTCACAATGTCTGCAACGCAATCTCCATCAGAGCACGATACCAATGCCCAATGTAGTTTGTGTAGAAAGACCGAAAACTCAGTATCCCATTTATTCTGAAGAAGGCACATTTTTTGATTAGTTGGGTGAACAGCGTGCTGTACGTAGACCCACTTCGTGGCATTACGGTCCATGAAGGGCGTAATAAGGGCGATGTCAGACTTTGCGAATCGAGCGATTCGCTAGCGAATCGCTTTATACGATCGATTCGCTAGCGAATCGCTTTATACGATCGATTCGCTAGCGAATCGCTCGATTCACAAAGTCTGACATAGTCCTAATGGAGCGTTCATAGTTGCGATCGTACACGCGATTAGGCGATTAGGTGATTCGGAGATTAGGTGGTCAGTCATGATTTAAAAAGAAAGGGACGTGTCGATAAGGCGATTGGACGAGTGAGCCATTAGGTGAGTAGGCGATTAGAGAAGGATACGTAGTGATTTGTTTCTGCACATTGGGCGATCGCCTACTAGCCTTCTCTTCTAATCGCCTAATCGATACGTATCCCTTTCCTTATAGGCTAATCGCCTAATCGCGTGTACGATCGCTAACTCTGAACGATGTCTAAGGAACTCATATCTGCAACACTTCACCGCATTCTTTGCCCTTGAATGGAAGATTGGCACACGCATAATCCTAAACTATTATAATTTGTCATCTCCCTCGACTTCGTCGCCTGACGCTTTTACTCGCTGATACATAGTTCGATTCGCTGGTGCGACGTTCGATTCGCTGACGCAACGCTTGTATCCACTGGTTCGCTAGCGAATCGCTCGATTCGCAAAGTCTGACACCGCCCTAAGAACTGGTTACAGGTCTAGGCTGGTAGGGTGTGCTCAAGTTCTGGCACGCCAGTGCCGTTGAACATTCTCGAAGAGCGTAAGTAGGTGCCGGCGTCATCGCCTGCTATTCAGTCTACACGCCGTCCCCGCTGAGTCTAGCTGCTTGGTCACCGCTTTGCAATACGCCGTCGCCATTTCACAAGTCGAACCGTCGTGCAGAATGGATGTGGGTCCAGGAATGGACTCCCGTGGAACCTCAGCCACGTCACCCCCATAATTTGCAGCATGTGGTCCGGCTCGTGTTAGTTCTCAGATTCTCGTCGTACAGTATTTTGCAGTTTCTCTTTCTTCGTAATTTCAAGAATTTTATCATACATGAATCTATGGTTTCACATTGTTGTGTTGTGTACGAAGACCTCAGGTGGTTTACTTCCATAACGTTTGCATATGTTTCCCACGTTTGCATTTGCTACACACATGCACGTGGCGTTTGCTATTCTCACAGTACGCCACTTAATTCCATCGGGACGTAGGACCCAGGGTGTAAATACCCTAGGGAAATGCAGCACTTTGTAGGCTGAAGCGTACCCTCAGATCTGGGCTGCTCAGGCCTTCTAGGAATCCGTGTGGAATGGTGGCTGGTAGCAAGCGCGGCGTAAGCCCTTAGTAGCTTACCCTCAGATATGGACGCCGCTCAGCGATCAGACCCCAATGTTTGTTAGCATATGCGAGGGGCCAGGTGTTCCTGAGTTGGACTGAAAAGTTCTCATGTGAGCTTGTACAATGTCAATGTGTCCTGAACATTCAGCAATGAGAAGCACTGTGGCATCGCCACTGATTTGCGCTTGGCCGGGGTGGCCGGGGTCATCTAATTCATACTTATGCAGCTCGCCCTCACTTCATGTGCAACTACACACACTCACAGCTACTAACCTGTCTTTCGCAATCGCCATCCATAGTTGATGTTGAAGCTGGTGGGGATAGCGATTAGAAGAATTGTTGAACTACATTCGCAACTATCTTACGTGGCTAGCAAGAGCATCTTCCCATCTCGCAGCGGGTCTTTGGAGAGCGAAAATCGGCGCTGTCGCAAGATCCAGGGTGCATCCTCTAGAATGAGCCTAACACGGAGCAGAACGTCAAGGAAAATGAAAATTGCTCACGTACCCTGCAGCCTTCCCCCCCCCCCCTCCATGGCTTAGCCTCTGTTTGAACAGAACCGGAATGTTTTACGCGGTGTTGAATGCTTCGTCACAGCAGTGCCCCCTTATTTCGCTATAGCGCCCGAAAACTTCACGAGAGTTCACTCTACCGTTCTTCTTTATACCAGTCACAACTTCTTCTTACAACAGAACCAGTTCGGCCAGCCGGTAGCTAATAGTTCGGCCTTTGCCTTTTGCTCCTGGAGAGAGACATTCTGCGTAGGTATAGGCTGCGCTGTCTGACTTGACACTGACAAGTGAGTGAACATACAAAGCTCAAAAAAGATGGATCGAGCGCTTCGTAAATAATAGTCAAGGCCTTAATGTAATATGCTGTTGACCCAGGTCTCAGACGCGTAGCAAAGCGCAGGCAGAACTGTGTAATTGAATATATTGGCTCAAAGCTCCGCATCAGCCATGATGAATTCTTTGAAAGGATCGGAAGTAGCCTACACTGCATTCCCAAAAGTTCGTGCGTATTGCAATTCTTTTTAAGCCTACTCTATTTCGAGCATAATTACTACCTATCTCATCATTATGTACACCACCACTATCAGGGACTTCTCCAACATCCAACCGAGGGTTGGGGGCTCATTTTCCAATTGTATTTTTTGTCTGCAAGAATGTGGCTGAGCAAAAAGGGCAAGTGTCTTCTGGAAGAAGCTTACTACAACAGCGCAGTGAATGTGGTAGAACTTTACAGCTGAGCTTCGAAATTCAGAATCGCTTCATTTTCGAAACGTGTGGTCTCGGGTGTCGTGTGACGGACACACTTTTTCAAGTGTTGAGGACAGCTGTTGGAGTTTTGCCGTGAGTCCCCAGAAGAGGCGGAGCACGACCTTGTGGTGAATTTCTGTACTTTTCACTCTCTTCCGCTCGATCCGGCCCCAGGGGATTTGATTTGTGGTTGTCATAAAACCTGTGCTTCTCAACTGTCGGAGTGGTTGTGGGAAAGCAGTGCGTACGGGTGTAGTAGGAAACAAATTATAGACGACACTAGTGTCACTTGTCTCTTTTCATCGGTGATCATTCCATAGCGGAATCTTTAGCAAATTTTCACCTCATTTACGGAGGAGAGAGAAATCATCTAGACTGTGCATCTAAAAAAGCAGGTTGTAGCGGTCACATACTAGTCACCCGTGTGGATTAGCTCCCACGTGGAGGCGCAGCCTTTCCATATCCGACGCCGATGGCCTCCATAAACGAGGGTTTTCGACCGCCTGTAATCTCCTAATTGTAAGCATGGAAGGCCCACACATTCTGATATCTTGTGGCTGGCAAAGGCAAGGAGATATAAGCAGGCTAGGCAAGTGTCGGTTGCGGCTTCATTCGGTATGTGACTCAGTAGAGCTGCTTCAGTCAGAGCCGAAAAAAATGGCCCTTTTCTTTTCTTGCTTCAAACTTGAAGAAACCGACCAGGGAGGGCATGATTCGGTTATGAGTCACTGCAAGTTGTGCCCTCTCTAAAAACTATGTGGCGTAATCAGAATTTGCTAAAGGAGCTCGTGGCGCGAGATCCAGAAAAAACGCACAAACTTGAGACAACCTGATATTTTCTTCCTAACTCTTCCTTCATGTTGCAGTCTTTGTTCAAGAGATGCGCTAGAAAAACGTCACGCCTCCTTGATAGGTGGGCCGTCAATCCTGACTTGATCAGTACCAGACCGAGCGCTCTTTTTGAGCCGCGCCTTTATTCGGTTGATTAGCAACGGCACTTTCTTTCCTGCCTCGTATAACTCGGCGAGCACAGTCTCAGTATCGTATTGACTGATACCTCTTGCATCGGCGATAAACCTATACATTCACGACGGCATAGCACAAAGTGATTTCACCAACCTATGAGAGATTATTTACTCTGATATGAAAAATATGCCAATACGACAAACTGTAGGTAAGCAATTACTAGCTGGCAGCCCATGTGGTCTGCTACAGGCGTGAATGTTTTAATAATTTGAGGAGAGCACGTAACAAAATGTTTTCCATAATGAGCAAGTATTACAGCCGGAACGAATGTAAAGCCGATGCATCCACCACGGACAACATCGACGGCGGGGGACCAACACAAAATTGGAATATCACCGGACAAAATCGTAGCGTCCCCTCTCCTTCAGAGTCCTCACAAGGTGTCAGTGACAGGATCTGAAGATGTTTGCAAAAAAGATGTGGATCCGATTAAAACCGCCAGAAGTGTTGAAGTCGCCTCGGGACAGCCTCAATACAAATCTCCAAAAGAGGAGCGGAAAAACTCTGGTGAGAAAGTGGCAGGAATAAGGAAAGAAGTTGTCAAAAAACAGTTCACTGTCGTTTAGGTCAAGCTCTCCGCGTATCGCCAAAACCGGCAGAGACAAAGGGCGCAGAGAAATTTGCTAAAACCCCTCCAGGTTGGTTGAATTATGTGATAGAGGCACAACACTTCCCAAGATTTCAGAGAAGAGGAATGCTATCGTTGTAGGCCGCCGAATTCTCTTCCAGGTAAGACGTTCACTGTGTCACAGGCGAAGTTCACATATTCCGCAACGGCAGAGCAACCGCAGGAACAAAATACACAAAGGCAAACACCAGAGTACGTTTCAAGTCAACAATGGTAATGAGAAAGTAAAAGGGCAAAAGTGAGGGCAAAAGAATCGACACATCAAAATTATATTCGAATTGGCAATCAATTTCGCGACAGATATGAGTTGTAGGAAACAGCCATGGAAAGTTAAGTGGTTAGGGCTTCCATGGCAAATGAACCAATCTACTGACTTCGGCAGATGGAGGGTTTTTTGGTTCAGAAGCTATTCTACCCCAAACGTGGAATGCAAATTATGCGGGCGGACGTGATACTGTCAATTGCTCACCGTCCTCACAGGGTTAGGCATCGCGACGAGAAATATGTATTCCTCTCTCCATCCCACTTCCCACTTCTGTTGTAGAGCAGAGGAGAAAGTGAGCGCGTTCTTGAAACATCTCGAGAAAGTGATCAAGATACCCTTGGCAAATGATCCCTCCAATACTCAATACGGCCTCCCGTGCCAGTCAAATATGACCTGTCACAGCTTCCCGCGCTTGCTCGAATCTGCTAAACCACTACTATAGTTGAAGTCACTGCGGAACCGCAATCCTCAACTATTGGTTCTGCCATTCAGTGAACTTCAGGCTAGTTTGGAAAAAGAACCGGCCGAGAGGGGCATGACGGCATTAGGCCTGTCATGGCAGAGAAGCTCTACTGAAGTGTTTCGTATTTGTGGGTTTCTCTACGAAAGAAAAGTTCAAAAAGAGATCTCTGCTCACGACGTACGGATCTCGTCAAACAATCGATCGCACTGCGTATGGGTTTTTGGAATGTTCAGCCCTACAGTCCATATCCCAGCGTCAGGGTAGGCGTGTAATCGGAAGTGACGTGGCCGCTGCCGCACTTGGTAGAAGTTGCGCGGATAAGCTGATTCCAACACAAATTGCTGGATATCAGCGAAGAATGCTGGCAACACCTTATCAA
>KZ348714.1:15284-27524 GCA_002352805.1 Teladorsagia circumcincta | reverse complement strand
TTCAAATCACTAACCTCTCCTTCATAGATAATCTTTGTGTGTTACTCTGACTCTGCAGCGAAGGTCATGCTGTAGTGTTGAGCAGTAGACCTACATAGTAACATCCATCCAAGTACAGAACCGTTTCCTCGCCCATTGAAGACCAGTGCTTTGAGCAGGCCAAGAGAAGATCCCATTGGTGGCGGTTGCGATAGTCCAAGATGGCTCTGCTACAACTCCACAGTTACCCCTCGCTCGTTCAAAGCAACGCCTCCAGATCAAGTGGTGGGTAGAAGCGATCGCCGAGTAATAAATCTGTTGATGCCGAGTTGATGTAAATGACAAAAGAAGCGAAAAAAATGCTCCTAAACATGGACTCCTTTTGAAATAAGGGACGGGGTGTCGGACGAGTTCTGACTCGCGCCATCAAGGAATGCAACTGTAATCGCGCTTGTACTGATACAAACAAAGACGTAGACACCATATAAACAAAAATTGCGATAATAAAGCAGACTAGGCAAATAAAAGTAATCAAAATACAAGTAGCATTTCTTTGAACGTGGTACAGTTCACGCGCAATCGCGACAGGAACACACAATCGCGCGAGGACCGAATGACAGACTACTTGAACTCTGTCCTTTAAGCTGCTTCCTTTTACGCTTTCGTCTGCGCTCTCTCGCTTTAACAGCGGCTAATGACCCCTGTGTTCTCACACGTTTGAACTTTTGCCACACTACAGTAGGCCCACCCACCTCGCAGTCCCTCCCCTCTATAAGGCTTAAGCCTAGAGCTTTTACCTCCCTTATTAGGATTTGTAGCTGATCCAGGCGTCGTTCTCTAATTGTCTGCGCCCTCCGCCATTCGTGGCAGGACCACAGAGGAAAGTTCAAGTAGTCCGTAAACTGCAAGGACCACGCGATTGCGCGGCGGCCAACGTAATCCGTCCAAGAGCCAAAATTAGCGGCCAAAAGCCAGCTTCATAATGCCCTAGCACCGTTGTTGCGCACTTTCGAGCCGCGACAACGGCAAATCTGTGCTACACGTGGGCTACTCTATCCCAGTCAATAAATTATTCTTAAAGTTGGCTTCTGCTGGAGGTGCTGCTTTCAGCTTTACCTGCAGCTTCTTTTCAAGAGTAATTGTCCTGAGCCAGTCAACATGCTCCTGTGATAGTGAGATATCCCTTTAGTGCGTCTATTTCAGTGGTTCCTGTGTTCAACTTGAACACGATACCTGAAGCTGCTATGCCCATCAAAGAGTCGACGGTGAAGAATTTGGGCATCGTTCTTTTCAAACACGGCAAAGTTTCTGTGCAGGTTAGTTGGCACTCGCTACGATCGAATGCTGTTCATTATTATTTGAGGAGTATCCGACAGGAGGCCAGTCGCGGCAGAGACGCAGGTAGGCGCCGCGGGCAAGTCGAACGCGCCTGTATCGATTTAGGGTCTGGTTAGATAGAGCGAACCATATCTCATATCGCGCAGAATGCGCTGCGGCTCGTCCGCTGATCCACGTGCGTTTTTGCCACCTCGCCGAGCTTTAGAGGCTTGATTTGCAAGGCGGATTCCCGATAAATTGTGAACAGCTAAAGCTACAAGTGCTCTCGGTGTCCTGAGACCGTATCATTTAAAATTCGGGGAGTAGTACTGAAAAAGGGTGGCTAAAAAGCTTGAAAATCTCAGCTTATACCATGTTGCGTGTCATCTATCTCTATCGCCTCGCATAGCAGCCAGGCAACTTTGTAACTGTTTGCATCGCTATCTGGGGTCATCAGGGGTGGTAGAGCTCAGCTCAATCATATTTGGCTACTGGCTCCATACACCATTCACGAGCTGGGTCCATTCGCACTTTCCTCTACCATCCTGGTATTCTGGGGTACCCGGCAGGAGGCCTGTTGCGTGGCAAGATGGCAGAGATGCAGATGTGTCAGCGGTCTCCCAACGTGTACGCTCTGCAGTGAGCACTGCGACTCGTTCACTGACCCGCCTGCCCCTCTGCCCTATCGCCGCGCTACGTGGCTCCTGTTGGGTCGACGGACTACTTGAACTCGGCTCTTTGAATCGCCTCAAATTGATGCTCCCGCCTGCGCTCTCTCTCAGCTCCCTATCCTCTTCAAGACTTAGCTCTGGGGCTTCCACTCGTGCTCTGATCGCTTGTGCTCTAGCCGTTCGTGGCAGGCCCATATAAGAAAGATCAAGTGACCCTTCACTTTCTGCCGGGTATGTCGTATTCGGCTGCTGGTTCCATATATCATCCACGGGCTCGGTCCATACGCACTTTTCTCCACCGTTCTAGGCTGCGGGGCTTTTGGTTCGTCCGGGTGGCACGCGGCGAATCGCGCGACGACATGCGCGGCAATCCGTAGACATTTTCGCGGGTTCTGCAATATTTCAGCACATCGAAGCGTGTGCACATTGCAGAGGAACTCTGCATGATTCTGCGGTTTGGAAAAAACATTTTGCGCGTTGAATTGCGGTTGAAAATTTGAATGCAGCGGTATTAGTGAAGGGATTTCAATCCAAAGAGATGAGCAAGAGAAAGTGAACCTCCATGGAAGTGCCACTACCGCCATCAAAGTGCAGAAACACTAAGACTGGGTTTCGTTTCGTTCTCGGGAAACATTCGCAAGGCGAAATGCGGCTAAAAAACAGCACGTAACAATAGAAAACAGTCGAAAAACAATTTGAAATTAGAGTAGAAGTTTTCACGAGATATTGTTTGCTGTCATTTACATGTATGTATATCCGTTGTAATCGGTGCCCTTAGGTCCCTAGGGGAACATTCAAAACAAGCATGGTACGTAACACTAGAACTGAGCCTAGGAGGGGGAGAAACGTCAGGGAGAACGCAAATCGCTCACATCCTCTCCTCCCTAAGGCAACTAGGGCCGCGATCGCTAAAAAACAGTGGTATGCTGACCCCTTCTCATCTTTCCTTGAAAATCCCTTACCATCTGCTCTCTTGAAATCTCCAAGGTTAGAACGTATTTCGAACCGCTGCTGATAGAATCTGCAGGGCACACGGTTCGATGTACACTGTCAAAGCCCGCGAATATCTGCTTAGTACGGATCGCTGCGCAGCTCGCCGCGCGACTTGCAGCGGTCAACCCGGACGAGCCAAAAGTCCGTCGCCCACCGTTCTGGTGGATGTGTCCCAAGAGGCCCGTCGTGCGGCGGAGAAAGAGACGCAGATGCGGCAAAGGACGAGTCGCAGCGCATGCTGCGCGTTATGAGACGTAGTATGGTACACTCTATTTAAGCTGACGCCTAAGCGCTACAGTATGCGGCGCGGCTCGCCCTACGCCGCGTCTGCGTCTCTTCCTTCGCCTCGTGACGGACGTTTCGGAGGACACCCCCGTTCTGCTATTCTGAAGTCTGACACGGGGCAGCATAGTGAGGGGTCAGTGCGTGGGTAATCTCTTTTTGACGCTTTGAAATGCACGTCTTCTGCGCAGACATAAGAAAGTCCATGTGTGGAACCGCCCTCATACAAAACGCTACTCGCGTAGGTATTCCTTTGGGTTGGACCTGAGCTCCCCTAGAACTAGCAGAGCGACTTTTCACAGCTGATTCATGATTCATGTCCAGAATAATCCCTAGTTATACTATTGCAAAATGTGCCTTCGAGGTTACTGTACAATAAGGAATTTACCTTTTTTTCTTTTTTTAGAGTGAAATCCCCAAGACAGGGTTTGTGCCCGGAGAAACGATAGTGGTTAACGCTTATGTTATTAACGACAGCTCAAAGGATATTATCAAGGTGATCTTCTATACTTTTGTTCGAGAACTGTCGACTTCAATGCACATTTACCGTGTGGGCGGAATCAGTTGAGTATTGCGCCGCCTCTTTTCCAGGTCACCTCTAGGAGTATCGGCGGTGAGAAAAACGCAGTGTTCCAACTGACTCCACCCATACATTCAACTTAAAATGGGCCTTATATTGAAAAAAATGAAACATGTTTTTTAGGCCACAATTAAATTGGTGGAAATATCAAAATATGTTGCATTTCGCCATGGTTCCACATTAGTTCCTGGATTTTTCATAACGACTCAATACATGGATAATTCTCGTGAACTACGACGGAAAATTGCTACAGGAGAACAGGTACAGCCAATGGTTCGGCTTTATTTTAGCGACTCCGCTCCTGGCCTATGACTCCGCCTTTAAAATGATCCATGAGCGATGTTTGCGCCTCACCTGTCCCTATGATATCTCATCGCCCTCGTTATCTAGTTTCTCGTCCAGGCGCCCTGTTTTCTTCACCATGTGTTCACGCAATGCCAAGGAGTTGGTAATATTCTTACTATGCCCTGTGTTTCGACAATCACAACCTTTACGAATCTGAAGCTGCTTCAAAAATCACGAAAACTTCGATCCGAATGGTCAATGTACTCTCGGTAGTTTGTAGGTAGTAAAGGCGCAGCATCATCGGCTAATGAAGTCACTTTGTGATATCGATGGATTGATAGTGTTGGGTACCAGACAGGAGGCCCATGACGCGGCGAGGTGAGAGACGCTGAGGGTCGGCGGACGAGTCGCAGCAGGTACAGTAGCGGTTTGGTGCAAGATAATTAGAATGTAACATATTGTGCCCCTCATCGCACAATATGCGCTACGACTTGTCCACTATCCGTCTGCGTCTCTGCCTTCTTGCCGCTCGACGGACTTCCTGTACCCTACAGACTTGCGTTTTGCCGTCAGTTCGAGAGAAAATGAAATCAAATGTGGGAATGGAACCGCCACTGAAGAAAAAAGGCGAAACGTCGGAATTTCTGAAAATTTTGAGAAGTAAGTGAGTTGTTCGACCAAATCGCTGCGACAAGTGGTGTTGAAACTAATACTTCAATTTGCGGCCGTTCGAGAAATCTTACTTTCAGTGTTTTTGGCTGCTCTTTCCTTTCTGCTCAAAGGGCGGACTAGTTACCTGCTGCCCATATTTGATACCCATTACTCCTCTTCCGCTATTGAGGTATGTGTCCTCTAAGTTGTATTCTACCAATTTTCCAGTATTTCAGGATATTTGTGTGCAGAAGAAAGGGCGAGGCAATGTGCAGCTGTATCTACAAGTTCCGCCTACAGTTCCCACATTCAATTGCTGCCCTATTGTCAGTGTTGAGTACATGGTTGAGGTAAGTATAATGTGACTTCGAAGTTTTACTTGAATGTACTGTCACTGAGGTCTGCATAGACACTGTACTTGCGGGTATATCACTACCATACAAAACGTGTCTTTCTTATGCAGATCACGCCGCCCAACTACTCATTTCTATGTTGGCGTACGTATGTACTGATACTAAGGCTGGGAAAAGGAAAAATTCACCGCTTGCCCAATGCCTTTTCAAACGTGAACATTGTCACTGCTCCATTCTAGCCATTTTTCGACCAGAAAATCGTCCAAAAGCACCTGTGAAGTTGAATGAAGCCAAGGTCATGGCGCATCTCAAGGTGGCTTCCCCTTTATCCGTTCCACTTAAACCTCGCTACTGCGCAAAAGGTAAATCTCTAGATTTCAGAGTAGCAGCGAGCCGTTCGAGTGGAGCTGCGATGTGTCTGCAAAATGCTTAGAATGCCAAAAATGTATATATTCAGAACATGATGGGTGAAGCACGTTCTGTAGTGGGTATCGCTCACACAGAACCCCCCTCCCCCCAACTCTGATTCGGGATGTCTGAGATGTCCGATGAAGAGGGATAAGGAATAGTGAAAGGGATTATTAGAACAGACTGAATGCTGTGGTGGGCGGGGCATGCGCCGAAGTGGGTGGAGCTAAAATTAAAATTTCTCTCCCACTAATAAAGACGCACGCCTTAGTTTGCTCAGCCGAGTCGATACCTAAATAAAACAGCAGGACAAAAACAAATAATTACCACTATTTTTATTTCATTGTGATTAGGTGTATTCATGCGAATCAATCCATGTTCAGTTCACATTACTTAATAATAACTGTTCAGGTGAAATTCAAGACGCAAGCGTCGTTCAAAGGTGATGTGATCTCTCATTGCCATATAATAGTGGGTACGATTCCGGTAGGAAATCCATATGTTGCCCCGCAACCCTCTGCACCACCGCCAGACGTTCCACTGCCATCGTCTAGCGGACCGTCGGCACCGCCGTTGGAAACACCTCCGCCTTATCCGGTACTAAATGGAGCTAGTGGTGAGTCAACGTCTTTATTTTTTCACACTTCTGGGCACCCTTTTTCTGGTTATGCTAGCTATCCCATAGTTCCAGGAATTTTCGGCTAAGTTGATTTCTTTTTTTTTTTCGAGAGAGTATTCGGTCAAGTGGGTGTTAGAATCTCCTCATACACAAATTTGATTGAACTTGAAAACCCCGTAAATTTCTGGAGCATGTAATGCAGGAAGCATTCAAATAGCATCACATTAACGATTATATATGGAACTTTACAGTTGATCCACCTCCGCCTCCCAGTTATGAAGAAGCGGTGCAAGGAGTGGGTGGCACCACCATGGACACCGATGACATGGAGGTGAGTTATGGACTTAAAGGAACATTGTACGCTGAACGAGTGGGCGGAGTCACTTAGATCGCCGCGCTCTCCAATTGGTAAATCTTTTCTCCTACCTGCCACAAAGGAGCGTTCTTCAGTGGTTAGCTCGAAATGGTTCAAAGCCACAAGTCAGGCACAATGGACCGAACCAAGCCTTTTTGTCGTTTCTGTGCATGGCTATGCACCGACAAAGACGTTGCCATGCTCAGAATCGCGAACGTAGCCGTAATAAGGCCCCGGGGCATGTATTTACCGCTCCCGCCGCCTATCCCTGCTCCCTCCGCCCACTATCCGAGATTGCATGGCTGGCATAACGAGTGAAATCAGCTAAAATGATTGCCGTATCAATCGAAGGAATAGCTGGCATATCCGGAAAACTCGTTTGGACGTGCTCCTCTCCCAAGGTGGCCTTCTTCACTGCCGGAAGTGAGGCTTTCGTTTCTGGCCTTGTCGACGATTCGTTTTCGTTTTTTCTTCATTGTCGTTCCATTTCCCATCTCTATAGTCAGTTTCAATCACCATAATGCCCAAACACGAGCCTGACTTTTGCCCTTAAGTGACTCTGCCCGCGGTCTTGCGGGAGAGACCTTCATTGTGGTTTTGACTTATTTCTAATTCTGAATATTTCAGCCATTCGTGCCTCGATATCCGTTCTATCCACAATTAAAGGGTTCAGAGAAGGCGAACATTGATGTGCCCTGTAAATCGTGAAGTGCTGTTTCGACTCATCATCTTCTTATGCCAGGCGGAACTTTCATGTCGGTGAAACTGTAGTTTTGAAATGGCTGAAAATTGTCTTTGACAGTGTGCGTAAGCCAAATAATGTTGAAATAACATGGAACAGATGCTATTTGAGTCTCAAGGTTTAGAAATTCATCGTTAATTAGCGGGTTCTTTCAATCTGAGGCATCATCCCTTAGAAGGCTCGAATTCGCATAATTCCGAGTGAATATGTAATTATAGAGCTTATAGTAGAAAGCGTTTCCAATATATCCAACTTTACGAGTTCCCGCCACCCTCACCTCACTCTCCCCTCCTTTCTAATAAGTTAGTTCGTGTATGCTATACAACAAAAATTTCGGGTTTTGATTGTGTTAGTCTATCCCATCATTCCATTATCCTCCTCACTATTGTTTACCTCATACATTCATCTTTGTTTATTTTATTTCTCCTTAGAATACTCACTTTCAAAGATAGTTGTGCATCTTTACCACTTCACTTCTATGACTATCCATTGTCATGGTATCCTTTGTTATCGAGTGGGCGGAGTGTTCTCAAAAGGGCGTGGTTATGGCAGCTTCATGGCGCCCAGTAAGAGAATTTGGTCGTTTAAGGTGCTCTTACAGGATGGCTCTGAGACACACCTCCTCCTTATGCGAAATCCCTGCAGGTTTGCTGTTCACAGGGTCACGAAGGCTTTGTCACTTACATCATCTTGAACTTCATAAGGCTGTGTGCTATCCTTCCCCAGGGGATGCGTCTCTCTCCCTCGATGCTATCCTCCCTCTAGGGAGGAGGAGACTAGATTTCGCTATGGGACCCGTCATTTATGCTGTAATAACCCTTCGCTGCTGGAGCACACTTTTCTATTGGTGGTCTCACTGCTTTACCTGTCAAGTGGGTAGGAGGAAGGTGGAGGTATGACGGGTCCCGTCGCGCAATCCTGTCCTTCTCACCTTAAGATATATCGTAGGATAGGGAAATGTCCTCCATGTCTTCCTGGGGGAAGAGTGGGAGAAATAGCAAACGACTCAAGAACATTCAAAGACCCACTTTCCTACTCGCAATTGTGCCCTGCTTTTGCTTTATTTTCCTCATCTCGGTTGCCTCTGATTTCGTCAATTTTTGACGTTTGTTTGACTTTGAACAATTCTCAATTAATTGTATTTTCTGATGTATACTAAATACTAAATACACTAGAAATCTCTCGGAGAAGAATAAAGATTAATATTATACGCGGGTTCAAGCTATTGCTTTGTGGATTGTGTGATTCATCGACTACTGATGCGTGCAGTTGCGATGCGGTTCATTTGAAACGACATACATAGTGTAGCGTATAAAACTGTAAATAGGATTGAAATCTGGGATAAATCTGATTCATCGCTTGCTCTTTGCAGGCCTCTATTGCGAACGATTTAGCTGATTCCACTAGAGATATGGAACTGAGCAGCGCCACTTCTAGCTGCTGCGCGACCGCCCGCACATGTTTGGAAGAGTGCACAGGAAGAAACAGTGGTTTCAGCATTGATTGGGTGTATGAATCGTGACCGATATGAGCATAATATCGAAGCATTGAAGAATAGAAGGGTCGATGTGCTCAGTGCCTCCTTGAGATGCGCCACTCTTCTTACTTCCATCCAAAATCGTAGTGCCATTGGAAGGCGTCCTAGGCTACACAATTACAGGCGGAGAGAGAACTAGCATGAAAAAATAACTACTTGCATACTTCCAGACGATTTGAGGCTCTACACCAACTTTAGAGGGATGGAGGGTTTGCTTGGCCGAGATGAGATTCGATCCGGAACTTGATCCTTGGACTGCGAGCGTAGTGCATGGCGCTACATGCCATTACGCCACCTTCGTCTTTCAATCAAATTTCGAATCGGCAAAATACAAAACTAGTGAGTACCTTATTTACAAAAAATTGTATAGATGCTTTTACCAGCCTTTTCTAATCGAGTGGCGGTTGATTCTGGTACGTCCTCTGGGGAGGAACGGATTCCCCCAAAGGGGATTTTCTCGACGTCACCGCTCTCGTCAGAATCGTTTTGAACCACTGATTACGGATAACCTTCTCATATAAAACGTATGTCATAAAGGAAGTAATTGGAAGGTTACTGAGCTCGGCACTATGGAAGTGCGGTAAGCACGCCGCATTTTTGGGTACGGTAGAAGCAAAATGTATGCACATAGGGCCTGGTGCCCACTGAAACGATGTGACGATACGCTATGATGAAACTCACACATTCCATCTTTTCAGCATGTGAGGTGGCTGCCCTCACCCCCCCCCCACCCCCCGAATTGGCTATTCTCCCCCTGGCTCACAAATCCCCGGTTCTTGTAACACCAAGCAGCAGGCAGCTATGTACATACATTTCGCACCTACCGTCTCCAAAAAAGGCGTGCTTACCGCAATTGGATAGCACCCATGATGGCGCAGTGGTAAGAGGGGCAGCTGCGATTTGTAAGATCGGGGGTTGGAGTTGCGTGATGTTTTTTTAGTGATCATCACATTCACATTTTCTAGCCTTTCTTCACATATGATGGGGACCAGTCTTGCTAGGAGATCCATCGCTTGGCTCCCCCCCCCTCCCCCAAGTGGATTGATGGACCAAACTGACATTCAGGTACGAATTCCATTACGAATGAAAGCCGAATCCATGGCGCGCCAACTCAAGGGGATAGAACAACTGAAAGCGGGAGATTTGGTACTCAGGCCTCACTGATCAATATTTGGGTCCAAGACCGGCCAAGGAAACCACCGTTCTATCAATATAATACGGTAAAGACCCGATCACCGGTCATAGATCATAACACCGGGGGCCTCTCTTACACTGCTGCACAATGGACAGCACAAGCTTCAGGATGCCTGAACATACCTAAGATTACAGTACAGATGAGGCTGGGAGCACCTCAAGGGTTATCAAGCTGCTTGCAAAAAAACTACCATCCCTGGTGGTCCGCTTTTGGGTAGTACCGCCGAGGGGGTCAATTATGTTGATCGAAGTCTATGAAGGCGGGAAATTGCAGCAGGGGTTGCGAGGGGGAGGGCGGAGAGTCGAACGCTGCACCCGTCCAACGTGCTGATTCTCACCCTATACTTTTTTCTTTTTTTGCTGTTCCTTACTCTTTATCATTTCATCACTTTACTTCTATGCGTAGAATACGGCTTGATGATGGGACCAGTCAAGCTTTTCGTGTTTGTGGTGCTTTTTCAGGTGTCAGGTACCAAAAATGAACGAGACCGCCTGGTCAAGTGCTTTAGAGCTACTAGTGTGCTGCTGTACACAGAAGGCGCCATGGAGTAGCATCATACCTAAATAAGGTAACTTTTTAAAATTCTCTTAAATAGGAATTTGGGCCCTGTTTACCGCCTGGTTTTTTTTTGTTTTGGGAATTTTGAAAAGGGAAGCAACGGAGATGGAAAAGGGAAGACCCTTTGAGTTGGGTGAACTGGGTGAACAATTTCCCTGTGGAACTTCGCACTTAGCAAGGAGTGAGATTCGCATTACTTTCCCTTCTCTGAACTTAGACAAATGTTACGTGCCATAAGCCAGTCTTAGGCTGTAGGGAGTACTTCAGCATAGAAAAAAGCAGGGTCAACCGTAACTCCGGCCAATGCAGGCAAGAGAGTCGTATTCATAGCTCACTGTAATGGGCGGATTCGTACATGCTAGAGCAAACGGCTGAAATGTGAGTGTCCCCCAATAGGTCCATCGCGCGGCGAAGGAAGAGACGCAGATGCTCCAAAGGACGAGTCCAAGCGCGTACTGTGCAATATGAGACGTAGTATGGCACACCCTATTTAACCTGACGCTAAACCGCTACAGTATGCGCTGCAACCGTTCTGTGCCGCGCCTGCGTCTCTTCCCTCGCCTCGCGTCGGGCCTCTTGGGAGACACCCTTGAAATCGTGGTGGTATCGACGTACGGTATAAACGAATGTGGACACCGTGAAGGAGGAGGGGCTCGAACCTCTGATTCAGGTTTCAAACATCCAGCGTTGCTAGAAAACAAGACTGAAAAAACTTCCGAATGCTCCTACGAATTTGAAACCTTAGCGCGTCAGAGCAGTAGTTGTTAGCGGTGAGCTTTTCGAATTTGATTAACCCTTTGACGAACGTACAGTCCGCCGGCGGGCCACACCAAGTCGGTCACGTGGGACCGTATGGCCCGCCGGCGGGCCACGGCAGAAATTTCTGGACAGCTGCCCGTTTGATAATTTTGCAAGGCTCCAAGCAGTGATAGGCTAGGGTCCCTTCTGGAAAACCACTCATAAAATGGTCCGAAAACTGCTTATGTTTAGCGCAAAAAGAAAAGATGCTCGGAATGGGAAACGGTCACACCTTACACGAAATGCGCGCGGTCCTAGGCGCAATACAAGTTTAGAGCGCGCGGTCGGCAAAGGTAACACTTACTACAAGGGAAAGGGATCGTAACGAGGACCCTAGATGGGGACGGGGCGAAGTCGTATTTTTGAGGCCGAACGCAACGGTGGACCCTGGTCGAAGATGTTCGAATGCAGTGAACACGGTGGCTGAACAAAGGAGCGGTTTTGGTGACGTCTCTGAGCGTGATCAGTATAATGAAGTTCTTACAGCGCGTTGAGGCCTTCTGCTCCGTCCGTCAATGATGTCCAGTAGCTCCACCATTCAGCCATCGTGTTCACTGCCTTTAAGGCAAATGCTTTCAAATCCTATTTCTTGTCCACCTGCTTTGAACCCTTTTTCTATCGGTCCATATTTTAAGCCTGATACTTCACTTTTAGATTGATGGGGAAGAGTCAACGATCACTCTCGGATATTACCGAGTCCGCCGTTGCACACCTTACAGCAGGTTGGGAGCATTACCACTTCTTTTTCGCCTAATATTGTAGGTAACTATAAACACATACTCATACATTCTGATGATGATAGTAGCGATTAGATAGATTTGATTCTGCTGTCTTTGATACGTATTGATTTTCAGGTGTGTGACAATTTCGTGGATCACAGTGCTTAACCGCGGTCCACTGGCCACTGATGTAAGGAC
>KZ348710.1:23046-33296 GCA_002352805.1 Teladorsagia circumcincta | reverse complement strand
ATTGATATTCAGAACTGTGTTTATATGTGTTACAATTCGCCCCTAGAAGCCTTTTTCGAAAACGTCCTCAGATTCATGTTTTTGGGAAATTTGTAGGTGGAACTAAGATTATGCGTCGCAGTGTATCTGTCGCAAAACACAGCTCTCAATTTAAGCCAAGCATGTATCAATCGTGTTTACATTCCTTTGTGCTAAGCAATCCATAGGAAATCTCACTTCTCAAAACATAAGGATCTTGGGGAAAAATATGTTTATCTTCACAAGTCTTACAGATTCGATGTGCACGTATAGTTGCTGTATAAAAGCCTCGCAATATTACCCCTAGGCAGATTTTCATCGAGATTTTATCGGGACTCCATCCCCACCGACTATCCGGTAATTCTGGTCTGGCAATCAATACCATCAATACTCGTCAACGCCTCAACAGAAGAGGCGTACCGTCTCGGCTGTCTCCGCGGCTTCGATCACCCACCGATAAGCCCGCACCACTGAAAAGCGTGCTTCCTTCCCCAAGGAGGGTATCAGTCTAGCCCTTTTCACTCCTGGTCTTCATCAGACTCACATCTGTATTCAGGTCGGGCTCCTGGCTACCACTCCAGCCGACTACTTCAATAGACGCTGTGCTGTTCTGTGTTTCCCCAAGGCGGGAAACAGTCTAGCCCTTTTTATTCCTGGCCTTCATCAGACTTACATCTGCATTCAGGTCGAGCTCCTGGCTATCTCGATCCTGAGGTCTGATTTCCGCAGATCCAGCTCAAGAGTCGGGACGGATGACGCTACCTGCCACCCAATAGGAGAAAGAAGACCGGTGCTTGATTACCCTTCTCTTCTACCGGATCATTGAAGGACGAGTATTCTTCTAGTCTATTGTCTCAATAGCGTGGTCAGTGAGAAGCTCACTGTACGGCGAGCATTTACTACAACATCCCTCCTATGTATCAGTGGAAATATAGGTAATATGAGGGGGAAATAAAAGGAGTTTTCGATATTTCAAGCTTCATTGTAGTTATAATACATCTCCCCCCCCGTTCCACCGCATTTTCGAAGAAAAAAGTGGGTGAAGGTCTCAGAATCAAATACTTAAGATATAGCCATGATGGCAATGGTGGTGGTCGAGTTTGGGGAGAAGGGGATCGTATCAAATCCATGAAGTAGGGGGTCGTAAAAAAATTCCAAAAAGTCGCAACGGTAGGGTCGACCCTGGTGGGGGGGGGATGGAGTGCGACAGTCGCTTTGCAGTCACTGCTGTTTACAGAAATTCTAATTTCTGCAAGGGAGGAAACCTCGGGGTTAAGTGGACCACTTACCTTTCGCTTCTATACCGACTACACAAGTTCCCCACCCCCTACGGAAAATTAAGCTGTTTAAGGCGATATGAACTCCCGCACATGCCCCCCCCCCTAGTGGATGAGACCCCAAAATGTTGCCCATAGACAAGAACACGAGAACTGGTTAAGATATTTCTCAAAATCAAAGGAAGAAAGTATATAACTACACTCCTGTGAAGGTACATGAAAGGGGATTCTACCAAAATTTATGGAGGAATTCCCCCAGTGCTGCAGCGACGTGGGTCGACTTCTGTGCAACACTTTGAAAAGCAATTACCGACTTCTTAAAAAATACCGCTAAAGGACTGATTTGCTATCACACTCCCAAATCCTGCTTCGCAGCAAAAATGCATAAAAGCTGTCATTGTACAGGGTGGGTCAAAATTATGGTCACCAAGACAATAAATCACTAAAAAGAATGAAAGACGGATGAAACAGATCGTATCAAGGAAGTGTTAGAGACTATTATTGCAAAGCAAAGCTAGGGTGAGTTTGAAATCTGCTCACTGCTGCTGTAATACGGGTCTTCAGATGAAGGGGAAGGCTTGCACCGTGACACGCAGGCGTGACGTCACAATCATTTCAAGTTTTTTGCTGTGCTCTCTTTGGGGAACGAGGCCTTTTTTGGTATAAGTTTGTTCTTGCCTCCACGTTATCCATGCAGAAAAACTAGTTTGAATTCGGTGAGGGGAAAAAAAAGCAAAAATCCATCTTTCCAGGATTTTTGCTTCATGAATTGGTGCACTGTTATACTGAGACGACCAAAGTAATCTACTCTAGTGGCTTCTTGTCCATGGCAGAGACACTGGATCTCAAGACAGACTGTTTTACATCAATTTTTTCAAATTGGCGATCCGAAAGGAGGAAGACGAGTTTCTGCGTCTGATATTTGCCCTGGTGACAACTGTAACCTTCGAATTTCCTACTCTTCTTTCTCAGATTCTTCCTAATGACCTGAAGCTTCCAACCATCACCCATTAGAACTTCTTTGTTACCTTGATTTGATACTAGATGCAGCGTGCCAGAGCCCCTTGTCTGTTCAATTTGAGAGTTGGCAAACCATGATGTGGTTGCTTCTCTAATTCTGGGGAAGCTGCGGTGTTTGGTCTCAATAGAAGAAGGGAAAGTGCTTCATCACGTTATGCCCGGAAAGAAAGAGGGAGAAGAAGTTCGGGAAAAAAGTGAATTCAATCGCGCGCACTCGCGGTCACCATAATTTTGGCCCAGCCTGTACAATCAATAATAGGATGACCAGACCGTAACCTGAGGTTCCTCATAAATTCTAACTTAAATTTTGTGCATCATATTGATGCTTGAATATAATTCACAGATATGGAGCCCTCACATTAAGGAACTTCAAGTTAAAATCGAAAAAGTTCAGCAGATTTTTACAAAAAATTTGGTGTATCGATGTTATGCGAACCCTGTCTATCCACGAGCTTCAGCCAATTACAAATCCGTGAGCTCAACTTGAATCTTAATCCTTTGACGACCGTATGGCCCACCCACGGTCACAGCAAGTCGGCCTCACGAAAAACGCGCGCGGTCGCCAAAGGGTTAAACCCCTGTTATGCAGGAGAGTAGTCAATGATATCGTAATCTGATTCAAATTGTTGAAAGATGAACTGAATATGAGACCGAGAAGAGGTCGCATCACTTCATTACCGCTCCAGTGTCCCAGATTATACAAAAATCATCAGGTTCAGGTTTTCAATTCGCTGTTTCGCGGAGCGAGATGGCTTCAATTATTACCGGCCGAACTGCAAATGGCGCAAAACACCGATGCGTTCACAAGGAAATAAAGAAGTATTGACTTACTTGCCTTATTAGGCATCAACGATTTCGAATAATTAATGTCTGAGTTAAAATTTGTCCCGCTTATGGGTGAACTACTGTTTAGTTTGAGCTTATTTTGAATCAATGTTCCTGATTTATGACTGATTTGGTTTCTGACGACTTATTGTAACGCACCTACGAGGGCAAAAATAAATAAATAGATAGATAGATAAGTAAATAAATAAATAAATAAATGACGCATGAGTTTCACACAACGAGTTTCGCGAGAATATTCGAAAAAAAAAAGAAAAAACGCCATGACATACTTCGAGATTCGAATCCGTCCGATCAGAGCATGTCAGATCGGCCGTGCATCTCGCCTTGCAGTCTCCAATCGTGCAGTCAGCGTCGGTTGCGCAAGGACGTCCCTGAAGTGCGGCCCGGAGCCGGGACTCAGTGTATACCATATCTCCATCCATTAAAACAAATCTGAAAAATTAAGATTACTTCTAACCAATTTTGACTTGTAATAAGGAAGAATCAAGTACCGCTTCGGATAATCAGCAGAAAGCCCTAGATTGTCGAAGCGAACATCACACCATTGAAGCGGCTCATTGAGAAACTCGTAGAACAACTTTAACGTGCCCATTATATGCACAAGAATTTTACCCTGAACCGAGATGTTTCAAGATTGCAGGCATCAGAACAGGAAAATCTGCCAGACCTTGAGATTCATGTAGTAGCCCTTCATTCGAAACGCGACAAGTATTTCGGTCGAGTAGAACTGGCCACATGTGCCGATGATCTTAAAAATAACGTAACAAATTATATGCCAAGAACAATTATAAAGCATGGCCACAAATCACGGAAACAAGCACCGCACACACGTTTGAAATTAAATCGACATAATTACAACTGTAGGTTTTTGAGCATCGGAAAGCCTTTAGAGATGAAGGCCCAAACGCAGGAAGGCCCAATTTCAATCTCCCTGTGAGGCCGATATCAGACTTTGCGAATCAAGCGATACGCTAGCGTCCGCGGTCGCGTTGCGGTACCAGCCAATAGCACGGTAGCTGGCCGCGACGCGACCGAAGACGCTAGCGAGTCGCTTGATTCGCAAGGCCTGATATCGGCATAAGGTATCATGAATTCGACGTTTAGCACTATCTCAACATGGTGAATAGTTGCTCAAAATACTTCACTCCCTGCCAACGCAACAGCGCACGTTTTGCCTTTTTTCACCCCGTGGGGCATTGGCTGTTTAGCGGTCGCGATTTCCGTGACGCGTTACCGCGTCCCGCTGTTCCACGAGGTTCGTTTTTTGGAACTCGACTCGGAATGCAACGAGTTAAGATACAAACGTAGCTGGGAGTAGGGAACAGATGGTGACGCACCACGAAGCATGTCTGGGCATTTTTAGATTTCCGATTTCAGAGACAGTGGTAACGTTGTCGCAGAAAAAGAACCCCTGAACCAAGAGCAATAAAGTCAGTCCAAGATAGCGGAGGGAAAGCCCTAATTGCGTGAGAACTAAAACCTGCGCGTTCGCACTATCTAGCTCACTCAAGGGTAAAAGTCGAAGATAACTGAGAACTACATAAGGTTCAGAAAACCATTGCTAAACTGAAGCATATCTAACCAATCCATGGACCACAGCGCTTACAGTTACATTACTTTATGATCTATAGAATGAGTACAAAAACTTAGGAAGAAGGAGCGCGAGCGCTAGAAAAAGGGATGATTCGGGTGGGACGCGTTACCGCGTCACAATGTCCCACGAGGTACGCAAAGTAGGACGCGTTACCGCGTCACGCTGTCGTCAACGTGTTAATTTTCAGTAAATGTCGTTGTAATTTCAGATTGTCTTTTTTAGCTTTTCCATGATCACTTTATCTTTTCCGTAACTTGTGACTACCCAATATTATGTAATGCCGAGATGAAAAACAGAATGAGACCTTTGGGGTGACTCGTGTCAGTGGTAGTACCCGAAATAAAATGAACTCAGGTTGCTGAAGTAGGGCCCATAAGGAAGCTCGATCAGCAGCATTCATCGACTCTCCAGGTGTCCTAAAACAGTAGTTTTGCGAAATTAAGATTTTCATTAGCTCAGAGGGTAAAGTGCATTACCTCCGCAGCGTTGGCCAAAGGGTTTCCATTAGATGTTTCTTGTAATGTCGCGGCCAACCCAAACGCAACTCATCGTTGACAAGGTCAAGTACCTTAAAACGAAGAAAACCATCACAGAGTTCGAATTACAGACCAGAAGGAAGTTGTGAATGTTCAGAAACCTTGTCCGAGAACTCGTCGTACGTGAGCTGCTTATCTATCCGAGGAAAGTCGTCCATGGACGGATGAATACTTTTGAAGACGGCTGTTTGTCCCCCATCTTTCATTACCACGACTACCTGAAAATGGCTGAAGACTCAGTTGCCGAAAAGTATGGATTCGTTTTCGCCCACCTTATTTCCCTCGTAATAGTCGTTGATTTTCCAGTCTCGATTGTAGCACAGGCGATTGCATGAATCGCCAGATATAAGACCGGCTTCGAACGAGTCGCACAACTCCGTCAACACTTCAATCGCCCTGAACATACTCTCAGTCACCCAATAAATAGATGGTTTGACGAGAAAGAAGCACCATGAAGACATAAGAATACAGGGTATGACTTATATCCGAACCTGGTCGTGTTCACTCCGCTTTTTGGTAAAGAATCGTTGTTGACATCCATAATGGAAGTCGCTCGATTCGCAGCGAGAACTATAATTTGAACACTTCAGTACTATAACAACATGATTTTTGTTCAATTTATACCATACTAATATATAAACCACAGTTTGTTTGTCTGTCCGCTCCCCAACATTTGCAAGTGTTAACCACATGTTTGTAATTCTTCCTTCAAAAATTACCTAAGAAGAGCGGGTCAAGTTTGGAAAAGGCAGAGCATGAGCAAGCGGACCAGCGCGGTCAACCGTGCCTTGGCAGATTTTCTCCTGCCTGCACAGCTCTCAGCATTCCATGGATGTCCTTACAGTATTTAATTCTGAGACCAACCATACCTCCCCCTACTGCGCGCACTTTTCCCTCCGAGCCACAAGCGGAGGTTACAAGTACTACCTTCGATGGAACGGGAATTCCTCAAATTATTCACATCACAACTATTTCACCAAAAATGGTCAAAAGAACGCCAAAAATTATCATTTCAACTTCTGATTATACACCATTGTGCTTTACCTGAAAATAGTCAACCTTGCTCAATCCCAGTCCCAACCCTCCCTCTGCCATATTCATAAATGCAATCATCGTTCGACTTACCCATTAGGACATGCATGAATTTCCGCAAGTTCTTTCGTACAACGAAATACTAAATTTCCGGTCAAAATCAGCAGAATCGGAGAAAAAGCAAAAACGCAAACTGAGCAAACTTCGGGGATCGATATCGTTCTACGAGTAAGTCGACTATCAGCAGCCATCGTTCGCGCTCGCTATCGTGCGCAGCCAAACTGATTTGAAATAATAGGAAATAGTGTTCTAATCTTGTCCCTTTCATGCTAGTGCTAGTTTCAAATTCACGCTAAAATTGTCAAAAACTTCATTAATCACGTCCCCCCCCCACCACGCAACAGAGTCCTAATGAGTCCATCAGATTACACGAATACGACACATCCGACCTTTGACCTTCACCAATCCCAAATACAACCCCCTGTTGGGAACTGCGCAACACACGGTTGGCAATCTGTAAACGAAAATTGCTCAAGCATAGCTTTAGCAAGAATAGTTTTCGCGACATGTAATTACGGCCCGTAACGGCAAATCCCTTCGAATGAAAAGAAGTGAGGTTGTATGAGCATGAAAGCGATTGTTACAGTGAGATTTGAGAATGCAATCGCTCACTAAAAAAACATCATTACATGCTTTTGCTGCTTTTAGTTGATTTATGAGATCAGTGCAAAAACTTGTATTGAGAGGAATAAAATTGAACCAAACATCCAATCATTTTTTCCACAAGAGTGCACACCAAAACCGCAGTAATAGCATAGCAGATGGCGTATCGTCACCTAAGCACGATCACAAAAAAAAACAGGATTTTGAAATTCCTCAATCTGCTCAATCATCGAAACGTCTCTCAACTCGTCTTAAAGCCACACTCTACAGACTGAATGCTAGTCTAAAAACACTGGGCGTCAAGGGTGCAGACTCGAAGACGAGAGAGTATAGAGGACAAGCGAAACGCAGAGAATAACGCATTCGCAACTGTGAGCTCATACACGCTTGCGTGTGGTGGGCATGGGCGATGGCCCTTCCCACGCCTTCTAACAAGAGACAACAGCGCGAGTTGTTTTTTGGCCAGGTGAGATCAGCGGGATTTCGCAAGTGCGGCCCCCGCACCTTTCAACCTAAGTTTTTGAATGGTGAACATATAAAAGATGGATAGAAACAATAATATCAACAAATCAGTATGGTAAACTTATACGGAGGTAAAAAAGTGGAATTCAGACTCAAAGGGTGTTTTATGGACATAAAAAAGCAAGTTCCAGTTATTTTTGCTG
Source organism: Teladorsagia circumcincta (assembly GCA_002352805.1). Classification (NCBI taxonomy): domain Eukaryota; kingdom Metazoa; phylum Nematoda; class Chromadorea; order Rhabditida; family Trichostrongylidae; genus Teladorsagia; species Teladorsagia circumcincta. The sequence continues at coordinate 25,645 of KZ348710.1, read as the reverse complement.
TAGCGAACGACAAAAAGAATTCCGACATAATTGTTCCACTAAAAAAATATGTTTCCCCTCCTGTACAGGTTTGTGTTCAGTTCTGCTAATTCTTTATTGACATTTTCGAAACAACAATAGGAAAATAAAGAATGAACTGAACTGTCACTTACATAAGGCTTGAAAAACTTTTAAGTGAAGTCGGTTGATGCATAATAATTGCAGCTTTTTTCAACAAATCTTATTCAGCAAAAAAGACAAAAATATAAAGAAAACATGTTTTAATGGTCACGTCCAGGCCGCGAACATAAAAATGTGCGAAAAAATGTGACTATTACGGAGCGCAGTCACCATCCGCTTTAAGAACCGCTCTCCATTCGACAGTCGGTCGACCCTACGAGCGAAGAAATCACAATGCTTGGAGGCGCTCCACGCCTTAACATCGGCCACCAAGTCACCCAATTCGTAGTAAATTTTGTTCATCGCCACTTTTTTAACGACCGATTGACGTGGTAGTAGGACATCGCACGTTCTGAACCTCCCGAGCCATCTTTCGACCTAGCTTTTGTTGATTGTTCCCTCGCCAAAAAGTTCGTTGAAATCGCGGAATGAAACTGCCACCTTCCACCCTTTCTCGTAGCAGTGGAACATAATGTGGCAAATACGAAGATGATTTTTGGAACGCATTTTTGTTAGTGAAAAAAAAAGATTATCTTACAGAAATAATAAAGAAAACGCCAAGTCTGTGGAAAAAAGGTGCGAAAAACCCGCAATAATTACGCATCAACCTGAGAAATTCGACCCTTCTGTGAGAAGCGAGTTCATAATTATGTTAATACGATGAACACAAGAAAATTGGGAAGAAGTTCAGCATGACCGAAAAAGGAATAAAGCAGGTGGAGGATACATATTCCCACGATGCCCTTCGTGGCCTGCAAAGGGCACCACGTACATATACTCGCTGTATCGTCGTCAATGTGCTAAATCCCTTCATCGAAACTATTGTACTTCTGAGAACCCAGCTAGCTACCTTACCAACAAATGCGGTATACCCTAGATAATCGTAGAATATGCTGCTACTTAGAATTCACCAATTTTTTGGTATCTATCTTGGTTGAACAAGAAAATAAACTAACATAGGCATGTCAAATAGATGAGGAGCATGACGAAGATGGCGATGAGCACACGTCCAGGCCGTGAACATAAAAATGTGCGAAACGCCTCGTCACCCCAGCCGCTGCACCTGAAATCGATGAGATGATAACGTTACCAGCTTGATAAAGGAGACAGTTGAGGAGACATGATGATCAGAGGACAAAGCAAGAACTCACTCCAACACATTGCACCACATCGTTATGATAATTCAAACTCAACAGATGGACAGCGAATCTGGGGCATCGATATCTGCGCGAAAAGCTCTAGTGCAACGATATATCACGCGCGCCCGACTAACTAGTTCTGATTGCGCGACGCTACTTGCCCTCTCTAGCATCGATACAAACGGACAGGTCAGTTCAATGAAAGCGAATTGATTTAATCCCTCATTGAATCGCTGCGCAGAGCAAGTATTATATACATCCATTTCAGAACAAAAAGTAACAAATCTCACCAAAAGGCGAAAATGAAAAAAACCTTATCTGAAGCCCTTGAAAGTGCGACCTTACGAAAAGTGCTCGTCGTTAGCAGAAGTGAGATTCAAGGTAACGGAAGGTCATTCCATTGACGAGCGCGACGCGCACGCGCGTCAGATGATACTCGTTTTGCTCCATTAATCTGCTATGTTCTTTAATGTTCCGAAACTGTCAGTCTACATTATCGGATCAGAAGTAGTATTAGTTTTACCAAGGAAGAAATTATTGAAGGGGTGGTGATGGTTATGAAAAAAGAATACCGGCACACACGCACAACGGGCCGTCGTCAATGCATTAAGACGCAAATGCACCTAGATTTGAAGGCATGCCCCAGGATCAATTGATGTGGTTATTGCACACGAATACGAATATATTGGTGTGGATTGGGTCGGCAATAAAGAAAAAGAAAAAGAATTTGTCGAACGCTTAGGTTAAGGACTCACTCGCTTTCGTAGTGTCGCTGTTCTAAAGCAATGAGAGAACAAGCGGGGAGAGGAGTGTGTGAGGCAAGAGAGCGCAACATATTAGAGGGCGCCCGGCACCTTCGCGGCCGCAGTGGCTTACTTCACAGGGCCCTAGCGCTCTTGTCGGGTGATCTCCGTACACGAGAATGCCACATCTGTGACTGTCTTCTGGAGGTCTATCCTATAGACCGAAAGGAACCGCTCACACGATTTCGTGTGGGTTGTGCTTTTGAGTTCAAACGTCTCCATCGAGAATCAGCAACTGTTTTTTCCTTGTGGTGTTAATTGTACCAGATTGGTCCCCCGGCACCCACCGGTACCATCCTCCCCTGCGTAAGCCCCACACTTCCACTATACTCCCTCCCTCTTGTAAACCAAAACCTCGAATGGAATACGTGTGCACAAAAATATAAAATATTTATATGGTCGAGGGCATTAGGGAGGACATCTGATTGGACCTTTTCCCCTGGTCACCTCGTATTTCTCCTCCCTTATCCACCCCCGTCTCCCTCCTTCACTACCCAC
>KZ348706.1:8701-22256 GCA_002352805.1 Teladorsagia circumcincta | reverse complement strand
CAGGAAAAAGAGAGGAAGAGAAGGCCTGAACGATACAACGAAGAGGAGAAGTAGCAACGAAGCTCCGAACTATCACAAGAATGTTGGGTTGTGTGCAAACCCTTTCCGGTGCCCTAATGGTGAATGTTGCAATCGGTAAACAACTGCCCGGGAAGCGAGGGGTGCGGGTTCGATTCCCGATTAGAGCCGGGGGATTGCCCATAACTCAGCATTCTTGTGATAACTTTTGCATGGCGAGCTTCAGCCAAAAGCAGCATATAACTATCAGAAACTAAGATTTTTCAGCTCCAAAAGGAGTGATCTCTTGCAAAGGGGTGTGGTTCACTATGAGAAAGAGCGGCTTTTCCGCTTTTCGCTCGCGAGCCTTTTTTCGTTGAGGGAACCCCAGGTCCAGCAGAGCTCAAAGGTGGACTTGGAGTTGCCGCAACGAAACAACTTTGCACGCAAAAGCGGAAAAGTCGCTTTCTGTCCTGGTGAATCACTCCCTTGTAGAGTAGGGATTACCGTAATCCGCATGAACTACGCAAGGAAATACCTCCCTCGTCTTAAACCCGTAATCGACTTTTGCGATCGTTTTAGGAGCACAGGAATTATTTAAAGTCGATTCACGATGCAAATAAATAATAAATAAATAAATAAATAAGTAAATAAATAAATAAATCGTGAACGAGAACGAATCTCCACGGCTGATAAGAGGAGGTGCGACTTCTGTACGCCACGCCCACTTCGACCCTGCTGGGACTGTTGCTTTAAGCTAATCAAGGAGTGCAAATCAAGCAACCATGCCACTGACACATGAGGTAGAAGAGAAGCTTGGACAGTGAACGTCATCATTTTATTGAGCCCCGCAATGGCCAATGAGTACTAGTAATCCGGAAAGGTCATGACAAATACTAATAATGGTAATTTTTTATTTCTATGGCCTAAAACTTGTTTCAACTGACTCACGCTCTAGTGTGGCAGCGGACCTTTCCGCTCAAGGGGTGGAACCGTCGGCCTCTGAAGACGACGATTCAGTCGAAACGTCAGGCCATAGAAATAAACGTTCCACCTAACAAACTCGTAAGGCACAAGAAATTCTACAAATTCACAACTGGCATGCCGAGGTTACAAGAAGAGAGAAGTTGGAGAAAAATAGTAATAATAATATTTATAATAAACATATATGAAAAAAAGAATGGCAAAATTTCCCTGGATAGGCACATGAGCAGATATGTTTGTAAATTGACGTCAAGGGATGTAGCGAGGGTTTGAGATTGAGATAATTGCTTGGTGCACGACAGCGAAATGCCTCCAACGGCGTCTGTTCCGGTTAAGGCCATTGATATGTCGAAGTCGCGTGACTGAATTCTAGCTATAGCTTTCTTAAGCTCCCGGAACTCGAGCCACAGAAAAATCGTCTTCCTTTGCGCTGCATACGAAATGAGTCTTAGAAGATGTCGATGAGGGGAAAAAATCGAAGTTTTGCTCAGGTTCGAGACAGAAGTTGTGGCAGCTATGCCCAGCAGAGATTTGACGCTTGACGTTGGCGCATAGCAACCGCTTCCGTCGCTGATTGGAACCAAACAATGCGAACTAATTGGTTTTCAGTAGCATCACACTATGCCACACACCGGGAGATGATGCTGCAAAATGCTAAGATTCTCTGACAAGGAAGTTGATCGCTCTGATGAACCTGGCAAGGAGAGATTAAAGGCACATTTCGCGATTGCACTAGCGTAGCTAATTGCGCCCGAAAATGAAAACGTGTAGTAATTGGTCCATCAGAAACGAAAGACACCAAAAGAAAACCGTAAAGGCCTCTGAAATCACATTACGTAGATAATAAAAGCTGCGTTTGCAGCTTATTTGGTTAGTCTCACCACTGTTACATTACCAAGTGTACCAACAGAGCGAGCCAACCAATGATAAGATTCTGGTGAGAGCAAACCCCACCCCTACGATCAGCACACCATGTGGTTTTCAAATGTAAGTCACAGCGTGGTCCTCGGCTATTCATTCTCATTTAGTATACCTAAAGTGAATAGGATAACACAAGTGCGTGACACAACCGCTTCTAATCTGCCTAAGCCCGAAATTTCATTTTTCGCTGTCACGAGATTGCTGGGCTTTGTCTGTTGGGAACAGCATATTTATTAACGGGGAGTTAATTCCCAGCTCCCGTCCTAGACAACCAAACCTGCAATTTCTCGGCAGGCGAGGAAGGGGGAGCAGGAGCGGGGGTAAGGCATTGGGGAGGATAAATACGTTCACATGCACATCGGCTGGCCTCACAAGTCATTTCACAGCCCATACCGCTTTCATATGTCACTACGATTTTGAATGGAAGTAGAACACGTGGCGCCTTACAAGATTCTTGCTTTTGCTTGGGTATAAGTTCAGATCGAAACCGAATGCTGGAAGCTGCTCCCTGGATCAGTAAAACATGTGCTGGGACTTTCAGGGTGAATAGCGGTCAAGGATTTCCTCGATCAGGGCTCTCTGCTGTGCTAGAGTAGTGTCGAGAGTTGGTGTCGCGCGGAGAGCACAGACAGCTGGCAGGTGGCGAGAGTGAATGTCCGCGCGGGAGAGCGTGAATGAATGGGGGAGAGTCCTCGCTGCCGTTTCCTAAAGCGACTTTCACCCTGGCTGAAAGTGCGATTGAAACCAGTGTGGGTCAATGATATCACTGAATAGAGCTCTGGCACCGAAGAATTAAGCAGTTACTAAGAAGCTGGAAATCGATCTACGCGTTGTTTCGGAGCAAGCTGTCTTTTTTTGCTCTAACATCTCACGGTATCAAATGTTCGACCTGAGCTTGTAATTACGACGAGTTAGAAACAATTCGAGATTTGACCGATAACTGGTGAGATTTAATCCAGACTGTGAACAACATTTCAACTAAAGAACAACATCCTCTACGCCCACATTCGAATCCAAATTTATGAGCAAAGCCTTAAACGCTCAAAGAAGGATCCAACGACAAGGTCCTAGGTCGAGGAACGGAAACCCATATAGTGAAAAGACGGACCTCCTAAGAGCGCGAATTGTCACGCAAATCACCACGAATAACATGCTCGGACGATCTAGGGTGACCGTCCCTACGCCGCTATAGCCACGGCACGCCCACTTCCTTGCCATCTGAGCCTCAAGCCGTTTAGCAGAAAGTGAGAGAACTTTGGCGCGGAAGGTGAAGGGAGAGCCGAGTTGATGCGGAAATCGACGAGCAGAGAATGCTCCCATTTCGCGAGATCTAAGTTGTTTTTCTAGGTTTTTCTCCATCCCTCCATCATCGACCACCTATACCTTAACTCTAATTTACAGTATTTTCATAGCAAGCTCCGCCATTAGGAGAGCTATCTAAATCGCGGCATGTAACCAGATGAGTTTGAGGTCATCTTTGTCCCTTGCAAAAGCGATCTGTAAGAATTGATCACCAAGCGGCCTTTTAAGGCCTCCAATTTGAACACTTCAGAAAATGTCCGTCCAGCGGATCCAGACTATTAGAGCGATAATATTTTTGGCCTCTTCGTCAATTGAGTGATGTCGATTCGACTGCTCAAAAACCCCTCGAAAATGGCTAGGGTGAGGACAGTGAATGGCATTCCTTCCCCTCTAAAACTTCGTTTGATCCTGCACACCACTGCCTTTTCCACCTTGCGATCCTTCTGGCAGTAGCGTGCCTGAACACGTCGTCCATGCAACATAGTAAGAGTCTTCGGATAAGAAGACCTCATTACTTCAGATAGCCTCCTAATTGCGGTGTTCTAGTGATATTAAAGAAGTCGAAAAAGCTGTCTTACACACAAAAACACCATAATGGCAGAAATGTAGGGACTGGAGGGCTGTTTTCCTCCTTGTGCCCTTACCCCCACCTCCCTCTGCCTGTACAATTGTTATATGTATATATTGTTATATTTTTACATACCAAAATATTCGTGAAATTGTGGGCTTCCGAGGGAAACTGAGGCCGTCAGGGGCAATCAACAAGAACCCAAAAAGTCATTAGCCAAAGGAAATGGCTGCAAATTTCCGGTCAACCTAATAATTCTTATCATACGATTATAACTGCTTTCAGGCGGCAAGATTTCATCCATTTGATTGCAATGATGAACCGCATCTTTTCGTTCTTGTTGTAAAATCATTTCTGAATCCGCTGATTTATTAGGGAGGGAAAAACAGCTTTGTTGTGTATTTGAATGAATCTAGAAGACGATCCCAGTGTCAGTGTGTTGTTCAAGGCATGCCCCAAGCAGGGTCAACCCTACGTTGTTACTAGTAACAACGGGGGGTCGTACCTGGTTGGGTTTGTAGGAGGGGGGTCGTACGCGCGGGAAAAAAATTTGCCGTTTCAGCGTGCGTATAAGCCCTCTAGCCAGTGATACAGTGGAAATATAGGTAAGTTCATTTAAAATTGGTAAAAACTTACGATTTCATGGCTGGTATACACCCCCCTCCTCCGCTCAACGGCATTTTTTTGGAGGAAAAAGCGGGTGGAGTTTTGGGTTTGGTTTGTAGGAAGAAGTGGTGGTGGAGCTGTGGAAAAGGGGGGTCGTATCGAATCCATCTTGGAGGAGGGGGTCGGGAAAATTTTTCAAAAAGTAACAACGATAGGATCGACCCTGGCCCCAAGAACAAGCTGTTGTGGTTCCTGCATATCAACATGAAATTGGTGCTAAATGCGCTGACAGTAAAGAAATAGGATAGAGGTAGTTGAAAAGCTTAAAGTAAGGGCTCCTTAACGCGGCTGTGTTAGGGCAATGGGAGGCTGAATTCGGAGGGGAGAGCTCGAGGCGAGAGAGCGCAATGGGTGAGAGAGCGCCAGACAACAGCCTGCTGTGGGCGGAGAACATTGCAGCTGATGCAGCTAACTTCGCAAAAACTTAACGTCTTTGTCGAGTGATTTCTAAAGACTTTAGAGGACAACCTTAGGTATAGCACTCCTGTGTATGGAGATCACAAGGGAATCGTTCACGACTTTTGCGTGGGTTGTGCCATTAAGGAGAAGTGTGTTAGAGAAACAGAGCACTCAGCGTATTAAATATTTATTCGGAACACCTCAATCACAGCTTACAACTCAAATAAAACTTTGAGTCCCTCGAAGGCTCTGGACCTTCGCGAATTGTATAAACATTGGCGAAAGGACACGGAACGTTTGTTCCATCAAAAATGTTCTACACCGCGATATTGCCAAAGCGGAATCTCATCGCTACCCTAGCGTGCGATTAAAATAAACTTCTATTTTGAAGAGCATGCTGATTCACAGTGAAGACAGACCCCCTCTACAATCTGATCCCACGAGTAGGACTGGGTTTATGATCTTACTCTCAATTTTGTCCAAAATTTTTCTTGGGTTAAAGGGGAGGCAGAGCTCCATAAACCGTTCATTGTCCCAGGGTAAAGCGCTTCTTATATGAAAGCTGTTTATCACACAGGACGCAGCAGTGATTCAGTGCTCATATCTCTCACGGTTGTATGTTCCATTTACCCCTCACAAATCAAATGTATCCGTCATGGTCTTTGAGCTTTTCCTCGTTTGTTGTAGATCACGGTCGCTTGAGCTTCTCTGAAATGAATGTAGTTATGTATGTTAGTGTATGTCATATGGCTGATCCTGTCCAGCAGGAATACATAGGCGGTAGTGGTATAGCGGTAAACGGCCCTGCTCACCATGCACACGGTTCACTGATCAAATCCTGAATCGTACGCACTTCGAACTTCTAATGGGTCGTTCAGTTAGTACCAGACTTGTCTGGAGGAATAAAAACGTTAACCTGTACAGGGTGTCCCAAAATTACTTGCGCCTTCTTACTGCAATGTCTCTTAAAGTTCTGTACACAGAATGATAATTGAATGTGAGCATAAGTACACTAGTATCATACACCACAACATGCAACAACCAGATTTTGAAATGTCCTCAACCTGCACGAATACAGCCCCGTTGTCTGCTTTTGCATCCTTCGCATGTTGCACGCAGGTATTCCTTGTACACTTTCTTCCCGGCTTCCTTTGATGCTGCTTCCAATGACTGCAGATTTGTATGACGAGCTCTGCATGCCTCGCTCTTAACCGTGGACCAGACCTGAAGTTCCAGCGATTAAGATCAGGGGAGCAAGAAGGCCAGTTCTCGTTGCGACGAAGTCGGGCAGCTCGCAGTTCGCATCCGTCTTGAACGAGGTTGGCTCCATGAGCTGTAGCGTTGTCGCGCTGAGAACACCACGACTTTCTCCCAAAGTAGAAGTTGGACCAAGGCTTCCATACGTGCTCTAGTACGAACATCCTTGCTGATCTTCACAATCGGCAAAAAATAGCGGCGTCTAATCATTGACGGCCACCCACCTTCAAATCCTTATTGATGCCGTGTCAACCGCTCTTCCAACACTCTTTCCACGTGATATAGCCCTCCCGATAATTCCAACTATGACGTGATCGTTTTAGCGATTACACATAGACTCCCCAGCGAATATTTTCTGAGAGAAAAAAGCGATCAAGAGTCGCATGCGGCTAGCGAAGCGCGTAAGTAACTTTCCAACTTTTTGGCGTCCCTGCTGTTTTTTAACGAACCGAATGAAGCGGCACTTCTGCATTTGATAGGGCTGGTAGTGCTGCTTCTCTTTGACCCATTGATGGCTTCGATACATTCAGCGGCCTCGTCATCCTTCTGATGGAGCACCGTGGATTCCTAGCCAAACATTTCGATAATTCCATCCTTGTGAACGCTGGCCATCCGTCCTCGTCCAAGCTTGTGAATGAGTGCTCGCATTTTCCTGCATCGTTTGATGTCCATCTGTACTGTCTTGGCGAAAACCGCAGTGAACCTAATAGCGTCCCACGATGCAGCCCCTTCTTCGTGCATGCGACTGCTCATAGTGACCGTGGATCACCTCTTGCCATCTCTGAGATACTGGCAGTTTTACCCCAATAACGATGCATTTCACAAAAGAATCGATATGCACAACTATTTAGTAGCGCGTAAAATGAAAATAACTTGTATATCTTTTTTAGTGAATTGTTGAATTTTGGAGCAAGTAATTTTGGGACACCCTGTACATCGGCTCACATTCGCAAGTATGGGTTGAATCGCATTTTGCCACTTCGATTCTGCATGGAAGTGGGATGAGCGGCGCATCAGAAAAAGAGACCTATCAACGCCTTTATTTATTCTTTACATCATTTTTGAAGCCACGGATCGGGATTAAGGGAGTGATTACGGAAAGGAATCCTAGCATCGGGGAAGATCCAGCGCCACATAGAGCAATTACTTGGCCGCCAAGGAAGCGTTATGTGGCGCTTACACCGGGAAAGGTGCTGTGGCTGCTGAGCAGGACCTCCGAACCACTCCGCCTCCAGAAGCGTTACGCCCACCGGTCACTCAGTGGCTTGGGCGAGCTGTGTTGCCGCTGCGGCGCGGTTGGGGCACCATACTTGGTGTTTGTAATCTGATGTATCGTACGAAAAAATGGAATTTCCCCTTCCCATAAGTTATCAGCTGACTCACTTTTATGCGATCATCTTTCAGTTGTTGACATAATTAGCAATATAAACTCCCATTAATTGTTTTTCCATAGAACTAACAGAAATTTTATATATGGAGCTGAACCGTCGCGGACGTAGCCTTTTATTGATTGTATTTTTGCCATTATCAGTTCCGTGGTGAATTTCATGCATGTTTTTCTGTTTAGTTTTATTTTCTCGGCACTTCACTTCTGTCTCGAGAATCTCCTTCCGTTGGAAGCGAAGGCAAAAGTGAAGTGACGATAAACAAAAAATAAAACTCATTTATGATCAGCTGAGCTTGATTTGGCATGGTGCCACCATGCGCTGCGTAATTCGTCCACGCGTCCGCGGTCTTAGCCGCTGTCCGTCTGCGGGCCGCATTGAACGGCCATAAAAGGGGATCCCGTGTCTCTTTTCCTTGACGTTTTCGTTTGCTTTTTTCGCCACTTTCCTACCACTAAAAACCCCCAAGTCCCCTCTAACCCCCATTTCGCCCTAGCGTAATCGCTGCCTTTAAGTGCCAAACGCGCTAAGGCTTTGCCTTGTGTGCTGACTTGCCGCTATCCTTATTAATCGTAACATAGCGGCTTCTACGCCCTCTCGCGTACGACGTGCTCTTGCGTTTCCCCTCTTTTCGCAGAACTGCGTTTCTCCGTCATATCACGGCGTACTGATTCGATCGTGACCCGTGCCTTTGAGGCCCTTTTCCTGAGGTGACTGATCGAGTTGAGCCAGTGTCGAGAATTTTTCTGTCGAGGGAGGAGTCGGGTTCGGCTCTCTGATGGATATGAGTCGTAATAGGGTGTGAGACTTTTGGCCCGTCCGGGGCTACGCGCGGCAAACTTGCGGAGACCTGCGCGACGTTTGGACGCTTAACGGACTATTTCAACTTTCTCCTATAGCTCTGCCATGAATGGCGGAGAGCACAGACAATTAGAGAACGGCACCTGGCTCGGGTCCAATACCTAAGGAAAAGGAGAGAACATTGAGATCAAGCCTTGGAATTAAGGTGAGTAACGGTCGACGAATTGCTCGCCCGTAGCTTCCACTGTGTGAGAGTAGTGTCAAGATGACTGACCAGACGGCTCGCATTGCGAGAGAGAGAAAGGGAGAGAGAGAAGGTGCTCAAGGAGCCTTGCCATTTCCTCGGCCGATTTTCACCCTGCTTGGAGTGGAAGGAGGACTCTGAGGTGGGTGGAAAACGTAAAGTGTGGTGAAAGTTTGAATTTGTGAGATCACAGTAGTCATAAGCTCAAGCGATTCTTCGATCATGGCTCTGTACTGTGGGAGAATAGTATCGAGAGTGAATATAGCGCGGAGAGTACAGACGGCTCGCGAGTGGCGAGAGTGAATGGAATGTCTGCGCGGGAGAGTGCGACCGAAGGAAAAATCCTCGATCGACTTTCACCCTGTTTCGTAGATGGCAAAGTTTGCGTCGCAAGTTGCCGCGCGCGACCCCGGACGAGCCAAATGTCCGTCGTATTGGCTGGAAAAGGCTCTTTGTTTCGGGCGGGCAGATTTGAGTCGGAATATATGCATATTTGAAGGAAACGTTTAATAATTTCTGAAAATTTATCAGAATTTCGTGAAATTCTAAAAAAAAAAAAACTCATGAGATTTTTACGAAAATTCTAGAATTTTTGCTGCTGTTTTGGCAACATCTCTCATAACCCCACTCGACGGGCAGATATGTATAAATACAGGTGCAGCTTCAGATAAGGGGACTGGTTGAGGTGAGTAAAGCTGGGGCTCCAGCCAAGATCGTGCTAGACAATTTTCGGGACACGTGGGTCAACCTGTGTCGCGATGCTTTACGCTTCTCTTGCCATCCAGCGCTAGATGACTATGGTTACCCGGAAATGACGAGAAAGCCTTCACGTTGATGGGATTTCGTTGTTCTCCAACAAGCTTTCACATTACATTAACGACGCCTAAAATGAGTTCTGAAATGGGAAGAACGTGTGTGTGAGAGTAAAGAGCAAATGGCAGGTTGCTAGGTAGCCGCCGTCCATTTATGGTCACCGATAGTCATCGCGGAATGATTTTCATCAATTTCTGCCCGCCACTAGCTCTGACTTACAGCTAAGCCGATTAATCCTGACATCGTACTAAACTGATCGACGAACTATGGCTCATCTCTTACAGAAGCTCATTTTTACTTCAATCCTCAGTTCACCTCAAGAAATCCAACCGTATCCAACTTTTTTTGGAATCATATGACATCGTGTAATATTACTCTATGGGGCTGGAAAACACTATCACTCTTCATTCCGATGACATCACTCCTCAGAAGCTTGTTAGAGACATTTCATTTATCCCTCAGAAGGAAGTCAAGAAATTTTCAACAAAAGTTCATCCCCGCTTGTCCTATTTTCACAATTTTCATTCTGGGTATACTGTACTTACTGGTACCTTGGGCCGATGTCAGACTTTGCGAATCGCGCGACTCGCTAGCGTTGCGTCGCGTACAGCGAATGTATAGCGTGGCTTGATCCGTTGTACGCAACGCGACTGCGGACGCTAGCGAATCGCGCTATTCGCAAAGTCTGAGATCGGCCTTATAGATCTACATAGATTTAGGATCGATTGATTAGTGCTGTGATACCGATTTTCATTTCATTGAGTGATCTTCCACTCAAACAATAAGAATGATGAAAATATTATTCAATTATCAGTCCTTAGCGTTTCGTATGGTCATCTCGCTGGTCTAAGATTAAATGCGGAGTTTACGATAAAACGGCAGCGCATCAGAAAAAGGTGGACGTTTTTAAGGTGACCAACCAAAAATGGCCCACAACCCGAGCAGTGGGACCCCTTCGGCTCGAAGACTTCTTCATTGGAGCGAGTCTCATCGATGCTGACATTATCAATTGCTCTGCATCTCTACTAAAGCCATGGAATATGGCCTAGAGTGCGACGGCGAGGGGTTAGCCAGTCTATGGGCGGGCAGTGGCTCAAGTGGCGCGGGTATGGCCTTGCTGAGATGCTGGAGGCATATCCTTCGTTACGAAGCACGCATGGTCTACTACCCTTCAGAGGTCCGCCTGCTTTTCGACCAAGTATATTTCCTCTTCTTCAACCTCCGACCTTATCGTGGAATCCTTTTAGAGGCAGAAAGATTGCTCTGAAGGAAAGTTGAATGAGTGAATACAGGTAGAGCGTAAGCCCCAACGTCACGCTGGACTGAGGTGAATGAGAGCTGAGCTTTTTTGAAGAGGATCGTATAATATTTGCCCCAATTTGCTTCACTGTGAGGTGTAAGGGTTGTATTTGGGATTTTTGGGGGTACTGATGGAGATTGGATGAGAAAATTGAGGAACGGCTCGACCTAATGAGATAGCGGCATGTATTCAATTGATGGAGTTTGATGTATCAGCTTTCATACTTGTCTACTTTCCCACACGAGGGAACTTCGGAGGAAGTTGGGCGGCGGAGTTGGTTGATAGCGTTACAAGTAGAACCAGGTCAATGAACCTTTCAAGAACATCGACCAAAGGGGGGGGGTCTTGTTGTGGTAAGGCAGGGGACGAACTGCAGCAGCAATCTCCTTGACGCCATTTTCATCCTGCACTAGACTCTTGAGATGATTCAGTCGACTGCGCTTTTACATAGCGTGATGCTTCTGTTCTGTTCAAACTGCATCAATAACATCCTGACCAGAGTTCTCGATTCTGGTACTGACAACAATGAGGAGAGCCTGCTATTTGCAGTCACAAGCAATACTCGCGTCTCAGTTCCACTTCAAGGCTCCGACAATTCTATTCCACTACCGCTGTTGGACATTCTCGAGAAAGAATCACTTTTGGGCTCATTCCGAACACTCTTTACTTTTTTACGCTCAACTGTAGTCTCCTCCAGTTCACGTAAACTATCACGCTTTTATGCTCTAGGGTACATATTGAAATGTGGGAGCGCGCCTGAAAAAACGCTTCGTTAACCCTTTGTTTTTCACCTTCATTCATAGCGCATCAGCTTCATACCGCACTATTTCTCTTTTCTCCAAATTGTCTTCTTCTTTTCTGTGTGCTTGTCTGCTGGACAGGAAGCAAATGCTGCACAACGTTTCCTAATTCGATTGTTGTTGTGAGCCCAGTTCCGCATTTTTAAGAGAGTTGCCCGGAATCTTCTCGGTAGCAATTGCCGCACGCACTACTCTCTTTAGCGCTTTTTCACTTTACCAGTTTAGCTGCGCACGCATTTGCGTGCATCACAGCGGATGCAATAGTATCGAACTGGGCTATCGGTGCTTTTATAGTTCATCGTGGCAAAACACGCCCACCTGGGTGGCGCGCAAAACACGCCCACCTGGGTGGCGCCTAGCATGGCATTTTACCTGTATCTTCACCAAACTTTATCCACTTTTTCCCGGCCTCTGGGTCTTCTTTCAATCTACCTCTAATAATTACGCGGCAAACTCGGCCTCTCTCGGTGGCGCCTACTAATAACCGACATTTGGGCCCTCTTTGAACCTACCTATAGTGTACGTGGCAAACTCCGAATACTTCTGCGCACGCCCCGCCCAGCAATACCTGCTGAATTCTGTTCCCATCTCGGGCTCTCTCCACTTTTTTCCTGGCCTCTAGGCCTTCTCGGAACCAAGTTGTAATGTTTCGCGGATAACTTCGCCCACTTTGTTTGGTCATCGAAGGTGCTCTTGAGGTAGATTGGTGCCTCACCACGTCGCTGTAGCGCCCTCCGTCGCGAAACCACCACACATCCTCTAATTGGACAATCCTAGAACTTATTCAGTACTCATCTTCCTTAATATGAACGTTCAATTCTCGCTATTATGTTTTTTGAACGCTTCACTTTGACCTGCAATGCCGATGATTAAACGAGAGGCAACATGGAGATCACTTTCATATTTATTTCATTAACCCGTGCCCATAATTGCTTTCCCAGTGAGCTTCCGAACAAATCCTCACAATTTTGTCGTGTGCATATGTCACTCCATTCAGTATTCCTGGCCATCCCATCCATTATTCCTAACGTATTAGCGGAAGCTGATCTCGTAATTAAGTTTGCCTCCAGTCAGCCTGGAAACTCACACTTTAGCAGAGCAGAAGTGAAAAGGCAAAACAAACCGTCGAATAGGAGGCTGGGGTGCGGTTCATCATTGCCGTTACATGTTCGTACAAAGTTGATTTTGTTACGTGAATCAGTACCAGTGAGTCTGGTAGTAGAGTAAATCGTCCGCTGCTAATTTACAAGGAGGTACTGGTGCAATAATTGTGCTTCTCGGAAGAGGGGGTCGTATTTGGGATTTTTGAGAGGTCGTAGCTACGAATGAGGAGCAGGTCTCTAATTGGAGAGAGTTGGGAAATATGTAGAGTCTACCGTTTCATTGCCTCAATATTTACTGCCTCTGCCTCTGCCCAGATTCGGAATGATCTTGAGGGAGGAGTTGGGGTGTGTCATGTGATACGAGAAATACATATTGTAAAAACAGTCATGATGGTGGTGGTGGAGGGAGGTCTATCGAGGCTCTTCATCAAGTCGCGCTCCCTGAATTTGACCATGCTTGGAATTAGCGCACCTTTTCTCACAATGTACGCCCTCAAATGGACGGAGCTGGCGTCCTAGCAGGGTCGAGGTGGGTGTGACGGCGACCAGTCGCACCCACTCTTGCCAGCCGTGGAAATCGCGTGATTGGCTGTGGAGGAATTTGCGATTGTGAACCGACTTCAAATAGTCCCTGTAGTCCCAAAACGATCGCAAAAGCCTCCGCAGCCTCGTCTCCACTGCTGGAAAGAGTGGGTGCGACTGGTGGCTGCCACACCCACTTTGACCCTGCTGGGACTGTTGAATGAAAAACTACACAACATTTTTCAAGGCCTTCCTAGGTAGCGGGTAGCGGCAAGAGAGACGAGAAGGGAAGAAATTCTAATGAAATGTGTTCCACGCAACGCGAGATGTGAGCCTCACAGACAGCGTCCGCCACCTAGCCTCAGGGCTACGCCTCACTGATGAAATACCTCCCGTGGATAGAGGTGCTAAATCCCTCATCGCAGTGTTCACCCTCTAAACGCGTCACTAAGACTAGGCGCTCGAGACTTACAAGGAAAGTCCCTGGAGTCGC
>KZ348701.1:9199-31731 GCA_002352805.1 Teladorsagia circumcincta | reverse complement strand
GCATTACGTATCGTCTTGCCTGAGTATTCGCTGCGCGCACATCGGCAAGACTATACGTAATGTAGCGTCAAATACTCTGGCAAGTCTGGCAACCGCTCGGCCGCGTTCGCCGCAGGTTCGCGCGACCACGCCCTTATTCGTGCAGAACGTGAGGGAGCCGTGGTGAAACGCATGACCGGCGCTTTGAAAAAATAGGACAGGTCGAATGCGATGCAACGTCTTGCTGCTTTAACTCGCTCATACTTACCCTCGCCTTCAAAAAACCAGAAAGTGTCGGGTGCACACCATACAACGAACCTGACGACGGCCACGATAAAGTGACGTTGTCAACTGGTGATTTCTCGCGGCCGTCGTCAATCGTAATGTAATGTCTGCACCGACAACTTTCTCGTTAATTAAAGGTGAGGTTAGATAGACAAGCACAATTTTGCATTTCAAATGCCAGAAGGTTCACAATTGTTAAAAAATTAGTCAGAAAAGCTCAAAGACACTATCCCACTACGGGCACAGAATATGCAGTACTTGTCAGCAGACCAAAACCATTCCCTTTTGAGAGAGCATGGTCAACTACATGGGGTCTGCCTGGGCCCCACGGCATTGGCAAGGTGCCTCTGGGCACCGAAAATGCAACACAAATGGAATTCATTCTTCCGAGCCAGAAAAGAACCAAATTGGTCAGCATCAAGTACCACCGTTCGGAAGGGGTTTCAAGGTCTAGCAACCGGGACGGGGGTTAAAAGGAAAAGGCTAACGAAGCGATCTTTATTTACATCAACGGCAGTGACCTGTCCCCAACAGAACCATAACAGCTTACCTGAAGTGAACGTATTCGTCCCAGTCTGTGTGACAGCCACAGTGGGTGCAACAACCGCGGTAGGTGCGACAACTGCGGTAGGTGCGACGACAGGTGTAGGAGCTACAACCCCAGTGTTTTGGCCAGGGCATCTATTGCACGTCCTTGGGCACTGCTGTGTCATGAGAGCATAATAGTTGGAGTTGTTGCACAGATACGCCTTACTTGCACATTCCGACATTCCTGTCCGTGGGTTGACAAGATCTTGGCACGCTGAAGATGGGAATATTATTAGGTTGTCTCAAAAGTTCATGCGTATTTTCAAGTTCTTTTTGGGCCTACTTTACTCAAGCACAAACACTATCTATCATCAATTCATGCACCATCGGCTCGCGCCAGCAAGAAATGCAAGCTAGCCTGGACAACTCGTTCGACACGCTGTCTCTATTTCAAGGGAAGTCCTTCTTTTTGAAAGTTTCGCCGTCAGTTTTCTTTGTTTCTTTGCAGTCAGCTCGGCATCCACAGCTTAATTATCGACTGGTTCACCCACTAAATCGATCTGGGGGTGTTGCTTTAACTCCCGGAAGCTTGGCGGCTACAAGCTAAAACAGGCAGTGCGTTCGATTTCGAGGTGCCTATAGGTAGATCTTTTTGCCCACAAGATGATTGCTGAGCGTGAAGGCCAGATGTCCTTCGAAAAAGGATGAGCACCGCTGCATGGTCAATATGATAGAACTTTGCAGCGAAGCTTCAATATTTAGAGTCGCGCAATTTCCGAAACGTGTGGTCTCGGTTGCCGTGGAGCGGGCGTACTTTTTCGAGTTCTGAGGAAAGCTGCTGAAGTTTCGCTGCGAGTCTCTGCTGTTAATAACATTAGACTTGACTGTAAGCCTTATAGGGAGGACGGTCCCGCAGGTCCGCCCTCTCTTCAAGGCTTAGTCTTGAGGTATGCACCAAGTTGACGGGGTTTGAAAAACCGAGTTGAAGTAGTCCGTCGATCGTCGGGGACCCCATCCCATTCCCAACATTCAACATACGGCCCCAGCAGAAACGCCAAACGGGCTGGTTTGCTTAGCTCTCCATTATTTTTGCCTCTTTTGCTCTGACCAGCCGCTGGGGTTTTTGCGTGCGGATGTCATGAAAATGCAATACCGGCTTTGTTTGAACAGCGCGCACGGGTGGAGTAGGAATCAAATTATAGACGGAGCTCGTGTCGCACTCCTGTCACAGGCGACCACAATTCATAAGGGATGCTTTGGCAAAGTTTCAGTCCTTTTGTGATGGAGCGAAAACCTCCATGAGCTGTGGATTTGGAAGAGCGTGGTGGAGGTACAGTAGGTCAGCCCTTGCGAATTGGCCTCAAGGTGAGAGCGCAACCTCTCTAAATCTGACAACGTTGGCTTTTCTGAACAAGGGTTCCTCTTCAGGCTGTAGTCTCCCGAGCGAAGGAGATTAATCCATTCTGATACCATATTGCTCGCAAGGACAAGAAGTTGTATCGCACTGCAAATGCTGATTCCGGCTTCGATTGGTTTGTGGCTTAGTAGAAGACCTTGAACCAGGACGTGAAAATATGCCTCTTCCCTTCCTTTCCTCTCTCTGGACTTGTAGAAGGCCACTGGGATCAGGGTCATCCGCCACGTTCGAACATTTTCGGGATTTTTGCGACCCCCCTGTCGAGGGGTCCAGTTGCGACTCCCTTGCAGGGTGCAACCGTGACGATTGCGACCCCCTTCCACACCTCAACCACCAACACGTTTCTATAGTATTTGATTCCGAGATCAGTCGAAACCAAAAACTCCGCCCAATTTTTTTTTGCATAAAAAATGCCGTCGAGCGGGGGGGGGGGGCGGTAATAGCAACTTTGAACCACGAAAATCTCCAAAATTCCCTATATTTCCCCATTCTACCACTACTTCAACCCGACTTCACCTATATTCTCACCGCCTCATTTTCTAGGGGGAGGGAGTATACACGCGCTGAAACGGCAAATTTTTCAAAATTTTTCATGCGATCCCCTCCTCCCACCAAAATCGCTTATGCGACCCCTTCCTCGGCCCGTGACCAAGATGCGACCCCCTCGTTCGAACAGTTGACCCTGACTGGGATGGGCGTGATTCGGCTGTAAGTTATTACACGTTGTGCCCTCCACACATAAACATAATTAGAAATTGCTAAAGGAGCTGGTGACATGAGATCCAGAAGAACACGCACGAACTTTTGAGACGACCTAATAAAAGACCCGTTTTGGAATGCGCCACGCATGCTGTTTCCATTCAAAGTCGTGGTGTCATCTTGGATGCGATTTGGCCCACGACTCAGGATTTGATCGCCGCTCCTTGCACTTGGTAAGCAAGCGCGTGGTAATCTGCCACTACACTACTTCCGCCTTGATAGTATCAAAATGATGTAAAAACTCCAATGCATTACCAAAGGGTAAAAGAGAACTACAGTTCAGCAACTTATAAGCATTGTAAACGGCACTGAACACTGCTTTAGTTACCGAATCAGTTGGCCAATTTATTTTCTATAGTTGCTAGAAAGCTCACTTGCTGTTGTGGGGGCCACAGTCGCTGTGCTTGGGCATCTGTTGCAGGTCCTCGGGCATTGCTGTGTCATAAGAGTGTAGTAGGCGGCATTATTACACAGATATGCCACATTTGGACAGTCTGAGATTCCAGTTCGTGGATTTACAAGATCTCGGCATGCTGAAAATCCGATCACATGTAGATGGAAGGAAAAAAAAAACAAGGAAGCAGTAAGTTGTGCCATCCATTATCACTTCTATTAGGTTGTCGGAAAAGTCTTGGGCCATTTTCATCTGCATGTTGTGAAATCTCCGGGGAAGCTCTTTGAACTTCCATTGTAAAACGTTTGTAAACCCTAGCCAATCACCCCTTCAGAGCATTTCTGCCGTGGTACTTCGCAGCGATTACGGCTGAGAAAATCGACTTTGACCGGAAGCATGTTTGGCCATTCTTGATTATAGAACTCAGAAAATACGCCAGTGGAAGCGGTGCGACAAGAGCCCTACGTCTTGCGATGAACCTCCAGAGTGTTTTTCACGACAGGGCAACCATTTCGTGCCCGGTAACTCGAGAAGCTTGAAGCTCAAAGTCGGTCGGCTTGTCATACTGAGTGACGAGTGTCTTCTGGAGCCGTTTGAAAACGGCCTCTGGTGCAATGCACGGTACCTGACACAGCTTTTTCATAGTTATCAAAACACAATAGCTGTTCGTCAGTAGCTCCTCAAACAGAAATGAATCATGGCAAAAAGAGATTTTGTGTTCTGGGTGACAACCACCTCCAGAAGACTTCAGATTTTGCATGAACAATTTGATTTGCCGTCCGTATCCTATTTGATCGGACTATTTTGTTGGTGGTAAAAAAGGGGGGGGGTTCTCCAAGTAAACCACGGCCAGAAGCGTCACTGGTTCAGACGCGTTGAGTCGCAGATACTGACGTCGGTTCCAGCACTGCAACTTTGGAGGGAACTTTCAAAGTTAGTCAGGCTGCAAGCGATTCGCTAGCCGACAGCTTCCACCAACAGACTGCACTGCTGTTGTGGTTTGATAATGTGGGCAAGTGAGCGGGTTTTCCGCTACTACGCATGGAAAACATGAAAAAGTTTACTTCATCCAGGCAGAGACAGTCAAGAATTTCGGTCGTAGTCCAGTAAAAGTCTCTAAGCACCTAATGGGGTATTCTGTCTGGCCAGTAGGGTCTAGCAGATCCGGCCCCAATAGAATACGGTCTGCTTCAGTTCCTGTTGATTCAACTAAAAGAGGGAGAGCTTCATGTTCACGACTACTCAAAAACGAAATTCTTTGAGATATCGGCCTCGAGAGCTCAGGATTTCTGGGCAAACGGCATCCACACGTCACCTACTGAAAGGCAATGTGTTGACGATCACGACAGGGCATATGATTGAAAATTACTGACTGTGCTAAAGAAGAAAAGTGGATTTGGAAAAAAATCAACAAATGGCTCAAGACTTTTCCGACGACCTAATATTAACACGTTGACGACAGCGCACGTTTTGGCTTCTTTCACCTCGTGGGACATTGGCTGTTTGGCTTCCGCGATTTCCGTGACGCGTTACCGCGTCCCGCTGTCCCACGAAATGCGTTTTTTTGGAACTCAACTCGGAATGCAACGAAACAAGATACAATGGTGGCTGGGAGTAGGGATCAGATGGTGATGCACCACAAAGCCTGTCCGAGCCTTTCATATTTCCGGTTTCAGAGATAGTGGTAACGTTGTCGCAGAAAAAGAATCCGTGAGCCAAGAGCAATAAAGTCAGTCCAAGATGAGGAGAGGAAGCCCTAATTTGAGAACTAGAAGCTGCGCGTTCACACTACCTTGCTGAGAGGATGTAGACAACTTGCGCGCAGCGGCGACGATTCCAGCTTCCCCAACTCTGAACTAAAGTATATCTAACCAATCCATGGACCACAGCGTTTATAGGTACGATCTCTAGAATGAGTACAAAGAACTGGGGAAGAAGTTGCGCGAGCGCTGGAAAAAGGGATGACTCGGGTAGGACGCGTTACCGCATCACAATGTCCCACGAGGTGTGCAAAGTGGGACGCGTTTCCGCGTCACGCTACCGTCAACGTATTGAAAAGAACCCTCGTGCTCTTCTAGGTTACACATTAAGCACACAATCCAAGGAGGTTGCTTGCTTGGTGATGTATGGGTCTCTTACAAACCTCCACCGTCAGTAGTGAACCCTCTTGCAAGCATTCGACCTTTTCTAAGTTAGTCAAAAAATTCCCACAGTTAACAGAAGTATGAAACGGCTAGTTTGTCCAAACTGCGTTTGATTCTATTCATTTCCTCGTCACGTGCAGAAAGGTGGTACCAAATTGGTCCTTCAGAAAAGTGTACTTCACTCGAGACGGAGGATATATAAAGCTCCTTCCCTAATCTTATTCCTAATCCTATTTAAAGGCAAGCTCCGCAATAAAATGGGTGTGGGAAGTGGGCGGATTTTGCCACTTTTCTCGCATCACCAAATGGATCAGGTTCGTACAATCCCTGCAACGATAACGCTGCCGCAGCCGCGGTGCGCTCTTCTTGCGGCGGCAGCACGGCAGCCGACAGCGGAAGGCGGGGCTTGCGAGCCAAGGTATGGATTGCGGGTCGAGCGAGCTTCTACTGCCTTTGTCTCGCATTATTAAGCAAAGGGGCGAGACATCAGTCCTGTTCCACCTATCCACTACTCTAGAGGATGGAACAGGTGGAGGGGATGGAACAGGCCAGTCCCGGAGCGTGCTTTAACACCTTTTAGTCATAAGGCGAAACGTTAATCTGTGCCATCCTTATCTTTGGTGGTCATTTTCGAGGAAGACTTGAGAATTCAAAGGAATCGATTCAACTCCATTGAGCTCTCCAAACCAAAGTAAAGAGAGCGCTATGCGCTCGGCAAGAGTGAGACGGGCCACCGCTGATTATTGCTGATCCCAGTCCTTATGACCCTTTCCCTCTACCATTGGTGCTAGTACGATTCCTCTTGTCGATTCCTCTCAAAACATGCTCAACCCTGATGAGGGGTCCGGGACATCAACAACTTCCAATGGCGCCATAAAAGCGCTCCACTCATCACCCCCGCCCTCTTCCCCGCCCCCTCCCCTCCCCCGTCATCGCGTTTGCTGCTTTTGAAGTCTGTGAAGTGAAGTGTATGTAATCTGTAGTAAGTAAAAGATAAAATAAACTCACTGGACGTTGTAGTAGGATTGATTATCTGAAATACGTCATCGATGAACCCTTCAGATAAAAAAACAACTTTTACAAAAGAGAGTAAAGATAGAGAGAAAAGCAGCTGAGAAAGAGCAGATGTTAGTTTTGAGACAAATTGCTCTCTCACAATATCGTTATATAATATTTATAACGCATCACATATTCATCTATGTACCTTTTTAGAAGTGTAGATGTGTTTGTGTTGATATTGTATAGTTTACACAGATACAATAAGGCTATTCGGTGCAAAATATGTTTTCACCCCACGAAAGAGCAAGTGCTGACCTAATAGATCGAACCCGTTCATATAGATCTGAATGAATCTGGTCAACATTTGAAATTGTGCCTAGGAACATGATCGTCTTGCATTTACACTCTGCTCAGGTGCAGCGCAATTTTAGCTATATGGCTGTAAGGAATCGTGTCAATGTGAGTTTTTGAGCAGAGCTATACTTAGGATCAACTGCTTTAGGAACCCACAGGTTCGAATTCGTGATGGGGACGATTTTGAGGTCACGGTTAAGGTCCTAGCTCAAGAATCAGAAACGTCTGCACGGAAAACCCTCAAGGCATTTTGAATTCATGTCAGCAGCTCTAAAATGAATTAGGTGCAAGAAGGCCTCATGATACCGAGGTAGTTAAGACTTTATATAAGGCTGGCCTTCCAGTAGTGACTATCATTTGGATAGAGTCCGGATTGCAGCTGTAGCTGTTGCTTGTGGCTGGTCTCCGTATCCGGACAGAATAGCGGTAAATGGTCCCTCTTGAAACTACTGATGTTATGATTGATTTTGAACTTTTGTAGGGTGGCGACGACGTTCAGTCGGGTTGTCGTAAAGTGACTAAGCTTTTTCGCAATTTAGAATCTATGCTTATGGTTAGGGATATTAGATATCCTTCTTGACCTGAATAATCTGTTTTGAAATGAACATAGGCCAGCTGGCTTTTCTCGCCTGCTACTGCTTTGGGGGTTGTGGTCATTTGCAGGCCTCTGTCAAGATATAGAGCATTCATGGAATTAAACGCCGACGAGAGTTTTACGCAAGGTGATCACTAACCTGTGAATTTTCACAACAGATTTGCTGACCGGGTGCGGTTGTGATGCAAGTCTGAGTTGCTGGTGATGGACAAGAGAGAGCCACGCATGCTGAATCCCTATCATAAAATCAAAGGCACAAAAACAATACGAAGCTATAAAAAGTAGACTGCAAAAGATACAAGCAAACTTTCAGGGAAAATTTGAAGAATGAGATGAGTAGGGCGTTTTTTAAAGAGAGTTTTTTGAGGAAATTCGGTGAACGACAAGCACATTCCACATGAATCATTTGGATCCTCACGATGTGTAGACGGAGGTAAAGTAGAAAATATGCCGTTGCTACCGTTCAAAAGTACGAGGGAAATACGCTTCGGAATGGCCATGACCGTCGCTGACCATCTGTCCTGTCGCTAGATGCAGGATTTGGACAACAAGACGTTTGTGCTTTCGTTTGCCTGCTATGCTTCCTCGCTTCGCTCGTCTGCATCGCCTCAGCGGGCAGTGTTTCTTGAGCCGTCTATCCTTATCTACCTCGTAAACTCCTTATTTTTAGAGTGAAAGATCTTATTTTCAACAACTTTTTGATTATATTTTTTCGTCAAAGGAATCCTTTCCGGAAAAATCATGATTCTAATATATCATCCATGAATCACTGGCTTGAGACCCGTCGTCCACGATAATAACGAAAAGAACAAAAAAATTGCATTCGTCTTGGTGAACAATTCGAAAAACCGGAACTGGTACCGTTCATGTTCCCGCCGGACATCTGCCACAAATGTTGGCGACGGCAAGGTTTCCACTTGGTTCTCTGAATGCAGTCACTACGAACTCTTTTTGACCTTTTGACTTACTGAACTGTCTCGCACTTCTACAGCATCCTATTCTATCGATTGTTTCGTCCCGATTCCCCAAAATCTCATGCTTTGCCCGGATTCATTCTAAGTCGCCTGATACGTAGCCGCCCAAGGCGCTTTCTTCTTCTTTACTCTTGAAGGCGCACTCTTTTCATGCCTCGCCGTTGGCTCCGCCCAACTTTCCTTCGATTGTCCATAGTGTGTTTCCGTGAGTTTGTTTCTCTCCGGAAACTGAATCTTGTTGCGTGAGACTTTGTGCGATGTCTCTGATGATCACAGCTAACACATCATGTTGGGAAAAAATGTAAGAAATTTCGGAGAAGGGTTTGTTCAAGTTTCCTCTTCTCATTAGGAATTAACGACGAACCTCTACTTCTATTTTTGAGCGAAAAAAAAACACGTGAATGAACGAACAATTCGGCAAAATCCCAACAACCTGCAGCTGGGAAATGTTTGAAGGAGCAAAAGCGAAGAGCTGTAGCTATTTTCAATGGCTATAATTCCTACAATTCCTATTTCCTTAGGAATCCTTCCCGGAAAAATCATAATCGTTCTCCACCCATAAATCAGTTCCAGTGTCTACGATAAGAACGAAAAGAACAAAAACAATTGCATTTGTTTCAGTAAACAATTCGAAAAACCGGGTTCAGATCCCTGCCAGGCATATGTCACAATCCTGAAACCGGGAACTTGCTTCTCTTAATTCTCTCACTAATGACTCTTTTTGACCATTAGATTTCTGTACTGGCATCCTACACTTCTAACCTATCATATTCTATCGGATGTTTTGTCTCCATGCTTCAAAATCGAATGCTTTCACACGGTTCTTTCAATGTGCCGCCTGATACGTAGGCGCCCCAATGCGCACCTATTCCCACCGCCTTTGGCTCCACCCGAAATGTCTTCATAGTTCCCATGGACTGGGTATTCTTGAGTTTGGTTCTCTTCGGGAACCGGATCTTCTGGCGTGAAACTTTGTGTGTTGTCTTAAAAGATCACAGCTACACTTTCATATTGGGGAAGAACGCAAGAAGTTCTAAGAAGAAGAAAGGATTCCTTCAATGTTTATGTCTTGTACTTTTATAGTATTTGCCGATGAAATTGTTATTTTACGTAGTTATAATATAAAAATCAGCTGCAAATATCAAGGCAAAGCGAATTATCTGCAAAAAAGGCTCTACAAGTTCGAAACACTTACGTCCGACTCCTCCGTTGGCGCAGCTCTGATACTGTTGAGCCTCAGCAAAGTAGACAATGAAGAGCAGTCCGAACAAGGCCAGCATCCACACCAAACCCTAACTGGAGTATCTTCACTTCGGAAACCCTATCATTTAAACGCTTTCGCAAAAATATTGTCGACTTACGCAGCTGATTCAATGATGATTCCGTCGAAGCAGTTTCAACAGAAATCTCGCAATGTAATCACAGATGACGGCAGCCAATCAATATGATGATTGTTCTGGACTGGAATCTTCTTATATCCACTATACAGGGGGGGGGAGCCAAAAAAGGGTCACTTCCACCCATGTTCGATGCAAAATAAGTTGCAACTTTCTAAAATCAAACCAAGTGAGCCCAACTGCATATTAAGGAGCACTTTCTATTCCATCAGAAAATTACATAGGGTTCCTCTACACCGACGACATCAGAAGATTTTACCAGGGGAACATGGTGCACGGTACGATCTCGACGAGGTGGTTGAGAAACCATAGACCATTACGAGACTCCGAGACGCTAGTCAAAAGTTATCCTGTATAGTCACAGCTAGTGTCTCTGAGAAACTATTCAACACTCATCTGATTGAAGAAACGTAGCAGTTTCAGAATAGAGCGATTGTTGTAGGCCTGTTTGAGCTCGACGATGATGACGGATGACGTCATATTCTGGGGACGGTGAAGGCAGTGAAGGTGAGCCTGCTTCTGCTTATGGGGGAACATCTAAGGAATATGTCGACGCAAAACTCCGAATTATAGCGGCAGTCCTTGCAACAAAAAACTTTGATGATGTGCGTCATGGGCAAAGTGACTTTTTTTTGCCCCCCCCCTCCCTGTATAAGGCAAAATGCGACTCTCTCCGTCTGACTGAACCAGACGGTGGGATCATTTCGTAGGAAATTTTTTGAACAGTCGGAAAAGCTAAAAATCTTCTGCAATTTTTGTAAAAATTGTAAAAGCTTTGCTGTCTAACGAAACTCTTGTCGAAGAATTCTTTCATTCTTTTCGACACGTGTATGTCAGTTATGATCACTGCAGACAACACACGAAGTTTCATACATGAGGATTTGGTTGCTGAAGAGAAATGATTTTGAAGCAACGGTCCCAGCGGGGTTTTTTTTACCTTCAATGCTAATGGGTTGGAAATGGTGCACCAGCCCTATTCAAGAACTTATGAAGAGTCAGTGGACAAAAATTTACCTTAGAAAGTCGCTAGAAGGGAGACGAACCCTCTCGACGAAGGCGGGACTTGCCGATTTTGCCAGCCGTAGGGAGCGCAAGCTGGATGCGAACTCTTGCGCGATTGTTTGCAAAGTATCAAAATTATTGTTGCCCCTTCTTTTAGATTAGATTTCACTTACTCAATTCACCTAATTATTGTGTTTGTTTGCTTGCACTGATGCATATGTCTCTGTTTGTATTATTGCGGATGCGATTGCAGCCGCACTTCTTGCTGTTACGAGCCAGCAATGATGTTGGCGAAACAAGTTAGTTTAGACAACTCGTCCGTCGCACCTCTCCCTTCCTTTCAGGAAAATCCTCGTTTAGCGGCTTCGCCGGCGTTTTTCTTCACTTTTTCTACTAGCACTTAACACGCCATCCACAACTTCATGATCGACCGTTTTAACCTCGCGAATTCGTTCTGGGATTGTTGCCTCAAGAAAATCCACTCTATGGGCAGTCTAAGGTAAGTCGCGCAGAGCCAAAGGCGGGACATGTAAAAAAGTGCGCCTTGCGGCGGCTATGTAACAGGCGACGCAATGAAAGAATTCGGCTAAATCGTTCGATTTGTGAGAATGGAGGCAAAACAATCGATGGTATATGATGCAGTAGAAGTGTGAGACGTTACTGCGATAAATCAAGAAGTCAAAAAGAGCTCCTTGTGACGGCATTTATAAAAACAAGTATAAACGTTCCGGCCGGAAGCATTTGTGAGATGTCTGGTGGGATTTCAAGCGTATTCCAGTCCTTCCGATTTTCGAATTGTCTACTTCAACAAATGCAATTTTTCTCCTTTTCATTCTTATCGTGAATGATGAAACGCATGTACAGGTCACACACGCTGTAGCGGAGAAGGACATCGCGCCGAAGCTTTTGTAGATAGAATGGATTGTTAACATGAGTTCATAAGTAATTATGGAGGTTTTTGTACTAGACAGTGACTTGGAGTACGGATTGACTAGCGGTCGAGAATTCTAGCCTTCTAGGATAACTACCGGTTGCAACGCCTATATGCACCCAGTGGATGGAAGCCTGCTGTATCATTTGTTGGCCATAATCAATACCTACGAATTCTTCAAAAAAAAAAAGGAAGAATTTGAAAGCTAGTGTTGCAGGACTTTCTTCCTAACCTAATATACTTTATGTGAGCATTTTGATTCATTCAGTATTAAGGCATGAGTTATTGTGAAGTAGCGTGTCCCCACACCATCCTTGGCCGGCAAAAGGAAGGAACTTCATTTGCTGCGAAATTTTCTGGGCGCTGAGCTGGTCCCTGTACCAACTCTTTGACAAGATCCCGTGCAGGTCAGCAAAGCTTTCCATACCTACGGGATCAATTAGTTGGTACTCGTTTAGAGGGGGGGAAGGGGTGAAAGCATGATTGTACGCCCATTAGACCCCATAGCTCATTGTATTAACCGAATCGTATCGATTCGGAATGGAATTAGAACGCATGGCCCATTCCAGATATGCGTTGATGCTGAATTATTTTATCCTTCTTGGGCTTTCATTCTGGTATGCAAAGCGATGGTCATTTATTTTGAAATTCACATCATTAGGGCTTGAAATATTTGCACAGTTGTCTTTCCTAACTATCTGGTTCGCAAAATCACCTGAATAAGACTAAAACTTGCGCTGCATTGGCTGGTATGTGTATTTATTGTATGGCCAAAGTTGCCTATGTAGCTCACTAACAGGGTCAAGCGAGACGCCGAGGAAAATTTCGAAATACGACCCCCCCCCCCTCTTCCCCTCCCCACCGCGGCCCTAATCCAAGAAAGGTTCTATCGACAAGCCGAGTATGGACACATTGTTTAATCCTTCCCAAAACCTTTCCTGAAGAAAAAAAAACAGCTCTTCCGCCCTACCCTCCACCATCTAGGTCTTCCCCAAAGTAGAGGAAGTCGAAGGGGGAATGCTTACAATCAATACAATCAATCCAATGAAGAAACAAGAGAAAAACACGAAAAAAAGTACGAACTAGACATGTAGAAGCTATACACCAGCTGCGAATTGACTGATACTAGAGTGGGCGATGGAGCAGCTTATCTACTATTACACATTGAAATATTCGAATGAGTATAACTTTTTTTTAGAATGGATGAATTTTCAATCTGAAGGCAGGTTTGGTAGTGATCCGACGAGCTCTTTCTAAAAAGCGTGAAATCATGGAAATCAATACGCAATGTTCAATTTAGATCGATTAACGAGGAAAATTGGTGATGAGTGCGAGTTTTTGAACTTTTCGAAGCCATAACTCCGTTTAAACTCGTCTATCTAAAAAGTAAATACGTCATCATAAACTAGGAGATTTGCTCTATGAAATGCTCACTAGAGCTTCTCGATATGTTCAGTGTTTAAAAAATGGTCACGTCGAGGATTTTTGCAAGATTAACGAGGAAAATTCGTGACGAGTGCGAGTTTTCATACTTTTCAAAGCCATAACTCCTTATAAACTCGCCCTATCTGAAAAGTAAATACGTCATCGTAAACTGGAAAATTTGCTCTATCCTACGGTGGCTAGACGTATTCAAAACGTCCAGTGTTTGAAAAATGGTCACGTCGAGGACTTTTGCCCGAGTGCCGCCGAAAGGCGCACTGACCATCTTTCAACGACTATAGCTCCTGCCAGGGGCGATTATGTACAAAAATGGGAGCAGATTCGGAGTTCAGGTGCTTCTCCTTTCCAACGAGTGTAAAATTGTTCAGCGAATCTCAACTTTGATCATTATATGCTTATGAATTTACGATGAAGACTGCATTTCTTGTGGATAGTGGATCCCTCCCTGCCATTTCACCTTTCGGAAACCTCTTGATCTTTTCCTCAACGATAATTTCTCTTCAGAGAGCCTAGCTAAAGCGCGCGCAACTGATTGGCCCACTCAGGGACGCGCCGTTTGCTTCACATTCCTTCATATTCGTGGCTCATTGGAAGGATTAAATATCCTTCGGAACTTGGCAATTTAGGATTGTCTAACCTGTTGTAATAGACAATGAGGTAGCTTAAAATTACTACCCGGACCATTATAAACCATGAGTCTTTCACGTGTGTGGAATAACATTGTTATTGGGCGTGTTGGCTAGCTAGCAGCTTGCAAGGCATCGATTACGGCTTGATTTTTTTTTGTCTTTGCTGTCCTCCGTCAATGATGATCCTACTGCTTCTATCCTCTCAAATACGTCCCCCTGTCAACATATCGAGGATTCTTCCACGTACGCTTGACCGTGCTCACAAACTCATCCAAACTTATGAATCGCAAGATTCCTCTTTGTAGCACGAAGCCCGTCTTGAACGGATGTAATACCTGAGTGTGTGCGATAAGTTAGAAAGTTGAATAAATAAATAAGTTAAGTTGAATAAATAAATAAATGAATAAATATGTTTAGTACAAT
Organism: Teladorsagia circumcincta; assembly: GCA_002352805.1. Taxonomy (NCBI): domain Eukaryota; kingdom Metazoa; phylum Nematoda; class Chromadorea; order Rhabditida; family Trichostrongylidae; genus Teladorsagia; species Teladorsagia circumcincta. The sequence continues at coordinate 17,478 of KZ348701.1, read as the reverse complement.
TCTTTTTGATACGTTTCCTCCACGAAAGGAAAGGATCCGCATTATTCGCGTGACATGAAACTTTCTGTAAAAAATATACACGACTGCTCTGCTACCCCATCGTCGTCAATTCTATGATTAGAGATGGCTTTGAAGTTCCCATTCCAAGCACTGTCACCGGGTGTCAATCAGGAGTTCAGTTCAACCTCCGCTCTGCCGAAATCAAGTCGAAGGTCGTATTTGTTATTCTGGAGTCGTATTTACGGCTCTTGGAATGCAATGGATGGTAGAACTGTACCGTGGATCGTGTAAGTGGGTGAAAAAATCTGTTTCAACTTTCTGTTTTCGATTGACCCACATACAGGAGGGGGAGGGGGTCGGAGAGAGTCACTCTTTCTCCAGATCTACAAGATCCCCTGAGAGCATCAAATTTTTAAAAGAATCTGATTTATGTTCACTGGAATATAGCAAGTTTTGGTAAGGATCCTACTTCGAGATGCGCCATGTATCTGTTAGGGTGTTGACCAGGAGATACGACAAGGGGGATACGAATCTCGTCGCAGCTTCAGGATTATTGACGGGCTAATTCCGACTGTAATTACACGGTGTCCATTGATACTGACCAAATTTCTTGACTTGTAACTTCTTCCAAAAAGGGTGTATCCTCAAGTGGTTATGCACAATCTATAGCCAGACATTTATCTTCTGAAAGGGATGAAAAAGTATTCGAAAAGTCTCCCTGTTAGTATGGCTCCCAGTGCTTCAAACACAACTCTACTGCGGCCCCATGGCATTCGTGGCTGTCCTACTCCAAAATTCCCAAGGAAAAAGCTTTGTTTTGATTCAGTGGTAGAGAACAATTTGTTGAATAAATCATTCATTATTTACTACGATACACACGAATATACAAAATAATTTTATACAAGAAGAGTCGTTGATGTATTTGTGTCGTGCTGTGTCTTAATCGTCAATCATCGTGCCAATTGGTTGAATCGTCGACCAGCGTATTAGTGTCGTAGGTGGCGAGTCCGACTGGCATAGGTCCACTGCGGCGTATATGTCAAACTGGTGTCGAAGTGAGAGCGTCAGAGTGCGACCGTAGCCGCTTGCTGGGGCAGAGCCCCGGAGGGAGAGTGACAAGACGATTGAGAAAACTCGAAAGGAAAGAAGAAGCGGAGACTGCGGAGACTGCTCTCGCCGTCCGGGAGACCCTCTTTATACCCTTAAAAGAGGGCGGTATATATACCGGGGCGAGTAGGCGGTCCTTTGGAATGTCTTGTTGGAATGGTTTGTTGGCGGTAATTTCAAATTCCAAATATCAATCGTCAATGACTAATAGGACGTGTGGTGGTTAATATGCTCACTCCGAATCATGACCGGAGAGTCATGACAAGCTTCAGCCACTTCATGTGGGTGCATTATTTAGTGTAGGCTCTGTCACCTAGTATAGCCTACACAGGATGGTCCTGCAGGTTGAAATCGAAGAGTATGAAGTCCATTCGTTTGGGGATCTTAAAGCGAGAGATTACGATAAAGAGGGAGCGCGCGAGGGATGAATATGAGTCACTGCAAGTAGTAGTGGGTTGGCAAAGAAAGTGATATTTTGCGTTCGCGCGGCGAAAAGTGCGCTAGTTGCTGCGCCCTAGGGTCGCTATCCTACCCTGAGCTCCGCCTCTGAAATTGAATGATGAAATAGCGTGGTAAGTGTGAGTCATTTTCGGCTGCGGCACGGTTAAACTGCTCTGCATTGCGTGTTCGTAAAGTGGGGCGTCGTAGGGCAAAACAAATCAGCTGTAGCATGGGTTTTTTTTCGGTTTGTACTTGCTTTTTTTCCATCAATAAGCCTTTTGTGATACGCAGCCATGTTTTAATCCGTTGTTGTCCCCGTATCGCTTTCTTGTGATGTGATGCATGATTGTTATAATGGTTTTTGGTGAAATGTTTATGGGTGAGTAGAAGGATTGTTTTTTTTTGAAATGGCCTCATGAGCGTCTTGAGATCAATTTGTTGCCTGATTTAATACGAAACAGTGCCTTTATTTTAAATGGATGAATCCTGTGAAGTTATTCTTACAGATATCCTGACTGAAACATGGGCTGGATAGTGACCATGGACGCGTTTTTCCTTCGTGAAACATAATGCTGCCCTCATCATTGCGAGAAGTCTCGGAAGTATATCAATGATGTTATAAATTTTCGATTCCAGTTCCAAAAGCTTACAACTTATTTGGTAACTAGGCATACAATTTCGCACTCTTTCCAAACTATTTCGTTAATTTTGCAATGAATTCCGTACTTGTAAATCCCATTTCGTGGATCCAGCAACCATTTCATGAATAGTTCATCTGATTTCGCGTGGCCAGAATACATTTCATTTTAGTCAAAATTCAAAAAACTAAATTTAATGGTAATAGAATGGTACCGTTATTACTCATTCTTGCATTCCAAGAATCAAAGCAATACCAAAAATGTCTGGGGTGAGGAGTCGGTCTTTCCGGGTCAATCAGGCCGATGAGGATTCGAAAACAGCAACTACAGCGAATGAAACTCAAGCACCTAAGTGGTAGGTCCCGCAAAGATTACCGGATGTGCTTTACTAGGACAGAACGCGACTTTTCCGCTTTACGCGCGCGAAACTCTTGAGCAGTGAGGGACCTGTGGTCCCGCAGCACGAAACGTTTCGCGTGCGAAATGCGAAAAAGTCGTGTTCTGTCCTAGGGAACCACAATTCCAGGAACCCCCAAAATAGGTTGATCAGAGCGTCATGAGTCACCCAAACTAGGGGCCGTATGTTGGGGCGGTATTCAATCCTTGCCCCAGGTTCCACTACTCTGATTCACTCCTTCACAATTTTGGGGGTAGTTCGCTGCGGCACTCGCATGCAACCACTCCTTGAAATGAAAGCGCGGATCCATATGATATTTGAATTGCGTAGCCATTATGCTCTCATACGTGTTTCATTGTAGGTGTGGAAACAAAGGAAACACAAGAGGCATAATGACTATGCAATCCTTCGGTGGAACACTACAAAACACTTCAAGAAATTTCTAAACCCGCGCTTTCATTTCAAGGAGCGGTTGCATGCGGGTGCCGCAGCGAATTGCCCCCAAAATTGAGAAGGAATGAATCAGAGTAGTGGAACGAATCCACCTGGGCAAGGATTGAATACCATCCCTGGATGTTGGGTAGGTTATGGGGTTGCGTAAACGTGGAGGGGGGGGGGGCTTTCGTCGCAGGACTCACTGAGCAACGATTGCACTTTTGATTTCAGAGCTTTGATTCCATGCTTTTACTTTTCCTGGCTGCATATTCCCTCGGAAAACCCTTCAAGCGCCACAAACAGCTATGAAGCAATGGAAACAAAGCTGAAAATCAAAAGTGCGGCCGTTACCCAGTGTCCTGGGACGAAACTAAATGATGGTAAGGGGAATGAAAGATTGCGAAAAGAAAATAAATAACAACACGAATACTAACATACAAAAAGGACTCACGAAAACGCTCGGCCTTCATGTTTCCGGGGTGTCGGTTGAGGCGCCAGTTCCTTCCTGTGCTGAACAGTCAGCACTGTCTAGGAATCACCGATCGGAAGTCAAGCAGATCACCGATCAATAAATACAGATCGCGCGCCAACGGCCCTACAAAAGGATATCTCTACCGTAACATTTTGTTTTCGCCACGACATCAGCCCTTTTAATTGTTTTGATTTTGCTCCAGTATCTCGCGCTTCAGCGCACCCCCTTCTTTTGACGCATTATGAAGTTCCACTTCGATCTCGCCCTTCAGGCTATCGTATTTCGTCAGTGCAATTGCAGTAGTGCCTCACAAATGTAATTCGGACCGAATGCCTTGGAACTGCCATTGTGCACGAATATGCCTTGCCATTTCATCGATATCGATTGATTGTTTCGCTAGCCCTTCTATGGTCTATCGCAAGTTGCTTCCCCATCATCCTTGTTCATCATTGAAGCTAATTCAGAGGTCCATGGGGATTCAATTGTTTTCACATCAAACTTGTTCTTCCTTGATAGTATGAATACTGGGTACAGATGTCTTGAACCTATGCTATTGCTACAACAGAAGTCCAATTGTTAGAATAGTTACTTGTTTCTAATCGATCATTGTTCTGAGTTCAATTCAATTCGCATTGATATCACTTATTATCGGAGTTCTCTTATGCCAGTCCTTCACTGGCATCTCAATGATACTCACCTTCATGATTTCTGAAGTAACTGTTAAAAAAAGTAACTGTTATCCTCATGTTAGCGATGTTACGTTCTCATGTTCTTTGTTATGTTTTCGTTATGATGAAGCTAGATAAAGTTTAATTACCCACGTTTGGGGTCTGTCAAAGTGGTTGAGGCCACTCGAACTCAGGTCTCGAAGTGATATTTTGTGTCTAAGTGTGTGCGATTTATGATCTACGACTCAGATTATAGCCACTGAACCACCGCAAGCAGCACTACGAACGCCGACTTCACCTGCGGCAGAAGAGGTTGGTTTACTTCACACATCGACCTCAAACACACATCACAAAGAGGGGCATAGGCGTACACAGTTTTGGTGCATCGGCCACTTTCTTTAAATCTTGGGTCTACACACAGTCTATCACACACCAGTCTTTCACACAAACACTATTGATTTGGATCCTCCCAGAGCACAAAAATTCCACGCACAATTGATTGAATCAAACAGACAACTAGTCGGAAAAACATCATACTTCTCACACAAGATATCCTTCAGTGCAGACACAATTGATCAATTTGTTTTACAAGTTACAAGTTTATATATACCCGTTTTCATGCATTTAGTATTTTACTGATTTCACATTCACATTATTTTCGTCGTTTCATTGCTTACTTGTTGCTCCTTTACAATACACAACAACTAAGCAAAACAAAACAACATTATTCACCAGACACACACACATACCGACTCTATCTTGTTTAGCAGTGGTCATACGGTCAGCTATAACAAGTCGCACATCGTTTCAGCCGGTGAAGCAATTCAAAAAGGTAGTCCTCAAGTTTTCATTCCTAGCTACACCGAGAAATATTGACTCGTTTATTCAGATTTTCTGGTCTCACACTTGCGCGTGCAGTTAGAAAGAGGGATTTCCACGCAACGTTAAGGTACATTATCAATTATCCAATCAAGCGCTCGTGCTCGTTGTATGGGTAATTCCAAACACCGTTCGCAATGGCACCCTTCAGATCCTGGAAAGCTCGCATCACCAAAACAACCAAGTCCCTAGAAGACCTGATAAAAAGGTCGAAACCGCTCACCGCCTTCAACATACCGAACCTAGAATCTGAGGACGAAACAACAGATATCTTGAAAGGCAAACAAGCCACAATCATCACGCACATAACGAACATTGAAAAGCTACTACAATCCCTCAAACAAGCCCAATCAGGGATGGAAGAAGTATTCAACCACTTAGAAGGACAAGAACAAAATACGGAACGAAACTCGTACGAGGAGTACACAGATATAGCGTTCACGACCGTATAATGTAACGCTGAAGATGCATTAGTAAGACTTAGCGAAAAGCAAACAGAGATTACCACACGTATAAGCAGAAGCGGCGAACTAGAGGAACGCCGACACCGCATCTTGGCCGAAAGCGCATTGCAAACTTCAGGGCAGAGAACCCCTATGTCACACGCCTATTCTCTACAAGCGCAGGGATTGCTCCCACGTCTTCAAATACCGAGATTCTCTGGCAACAAGAGAGAGTGGGATGCCTTCTGGGCCATATACAAAGCAGGTATCGAAGATCAACCCATACCACTCATTATGAAACACAACTACTTACTGCAATCCTTAACAGGAAAAGCTCGACAAGTTGCAAGCAGATATCGCATAAGCGAAGACAACTATCCTTTGGTTGTAGAAGCCTTGAAGCACAAATACGGTCGGGACAACTCAATCATAGAGGAGCTATTCGCACAGTTAGAAAAAACAGCTGCGATAGGCCCTTCTACAGCACAACAAATCTTGCTGCTAGACCAGATATCTGCAATAATGGCACAATTATCTACCAAAGGACAGGACACCGATCATTGGATGCTTCTAAATACCGTTCTGAAGAAGTTTGAACCTAGCATCCAGCTGAAACGCGAGCAACTACAAAACCCAGCCATTTGGACATGGCAAATCTTGTACGATCATCTCTCTGGCATTCTGGAGCTCAAAGATAAAGTCGAGCAGTCACAAAGAATTCTCAATGACCGTACCAACAGACCGAAAAAGCCACCGTTTTTCAAAGAAAATGCCATATCGCGTACTCTTCAGCCGTGCATATACTGCAAACGAACAAATCATATATCGAAAGATTGCAGAACAATTCCTGTCACAGAACGGGTCGCATTCTTGATCAGGAATCAAATGTGTCTCAACTGCGCTAAAACAAATCACAAAACTGCAGACTGCAGGAGCCAAGGATGCTTCAAGTGCGGACAGAGGCACCACTCCTCCACGTTATGTCGCGAAGGGGCACCAACATCAAAGCCTATTCCTTTAGGACCTAGACCTGCTTCCCAACCCAGACGCACCAACTATACCAACGCACCGGCAAGAGCAACACCAAGAAGAGGACCCACACAAACCATCTCTCCACACGGAGTGCAAAATGTCATCACTCTTGATAATAACTCCGACATCGTTGATGAACACTACGAAGAGGAAACACAAGTGAATCAAGTGACTGGACGTGAAACTTGTCGCAAAGACAATGTGGTCCTTCTAACAGGGACAGCCACCATAGAAGGGCCACGAGGACCTCAAAAGGTCCGTATTCTTCTCGACACCGGCTCCGAGTTGTCGTTTATTGATGCAAAACTCGTCGATGAGATGGAGCTACCAGTAATAGGATCCGCAACTCTGAGGAATAAGAACCTTCGGTTCAGAAGAGCCCACACAAAAGGAACACCGCATAGTCAAGGTCAACTTGGTAACCAAGGAAGGTTCATCACACACATACGAGCTCTTTGATAACGAAATCATCACAAACACCTCCAACAAGTTGAAACTCACAAAAGAGGATTGGGAGTACGTACAAAAGCATGGAATCAACCTCTCATCCACTCCCGAAGACCAAGGAGAACCTCGCATACTCATAGGCTGCGATCACCTGTGGGAAATGTGGGAAATGGTCGACAGTAAACAGTGTAAACTGCCTCCAGGCCTACATCTGATCACAACCATTTTTGGCCACATGATATCTGGTAAACTGTCGCATAAACCGCAACCCATATGCACACCTACAACACAGATACTTGTGGCACAAGAAGAAAGAGATATCTGGGATCGTTATTGGGCAATTGAATCAGCAGGAACAAGCGAATACACAGGCTCGGAAAAAACAGAAAAACAAGCTCTGAATGAAAAGGTAATCAAGTCATTCAAGGAAACAGTAGTCAAAAAACCAGAAGGCTACTATGTCAGGCTGCCATGGAAAGAAAACCATGCTGATTTACCCGACAACAAAGCCATGGCCGTCGCGAGACTTCGGAACTTACTAAAACAGTATCCAATAGACGAACTGCGAGAGATCGATGATATCTTCCAACAACAGTTACAACAGGGCATAATTGAACAAGTGCCAGAAAAAATCAACAGCAACCCCCAAAGAAAAATTCACTATCTCCCATATCAAGTCATAAATCGACCTGAAAAGACGACGACACCCAAACGTGTGGTTTTCGACACTTCCGCACACCCTAGAGGGAAACCTTCACTGAACGATGTATTATATCAAGGCCCACTCATCATGCCCACCATCACCGGCATGCTTAGAAGTTCACAGTGGGAAAGATAGCCACTATAGCTGATATAGAAAAGGCCTTCTTGCAAGTACATTTGCATCAAATCGATCGCGATGCCACAAGGTTCCTTTGGGTACACGACATCGCACAACCTCCATTTGACCATAATTTAGTCACGTACAGGTTCACCCGTGTAACCTTTGGACTTAATTCCTCGCCATTCCTTTTAGCGGCAACTATTCAATTCCACTTGGAAAATTCCTCATTCAACCCGAAAATCACGACACAGGTAAAGAACAACCTATACGTGGATAACCTCATAATGACAGCAGAAACAGCAGAAGAAGCCATAGCGCAATATAAACACACAAAAGAAATTTTCAATTCCATGAAAATGAACATGAGGGAATACATCTTCAATGACAAGGTTGTCATGAACGCACTCAAAACCGAAGACAAGGCACACAACTCCACCGTGAAGGTTCTCGGTATTGAATGGAAAACTGATACAGACAAACTTGTCATAAAATGCGCT